>CATKHJ010765746.1:0-15392 GCA_949750685.1 Vernicia montana | reverse complement strand
TATGGAATTTTTATAAGTTTAAATATGTTTAATCTTACAAATTAAATTTTTTTTATATTTTTAACTAATTTTTAATATTATAACCAAACAATTAAAATTTAATTTTTTGAATTTTTTTTTAAATTAAATAAATTTTTTTTAAAAGACAAATTACTTTTCGCGAAATAAACATAGTCTCGTATTATCATTTAAAAATCATTGAAAATTTTTCGGAAATTATAATCCATTCATTTTCATTCTAATGAGAAATATGCATCATTTAAAAGTTAAAACTCTATAAAATTATGGATGTGGTACTAATTCTTTTTTTATTTTAATGCATTAAAATAAATATATGAATTAGTATAATTTTATAGTGTGGAGAAAAAGAAAAAAAAAAACTTATATTTTATAAGAAATTGGTTGGAATATATTGTTGTCTATATTAATAGGTTTTTGATTCACACAACTTATTATATAATTATAATTTTAAATTGACATTTGTTTAAAATGTTAAATTAATACTTTTTATATATAGATATATATTTTTGTCTCTTAATTTGTAACAATAAAATTTAAGAATTTAAAATTGATTTAACCTAATGGAAAAAGAATTTTCTTTGGCTAATGAATAATAAGTCAAACTAAAAAAATATATGATTAATAAGATGAAAAGCAAATTAAATTGCTCAGCTAATTATTAATAAAAGAAAAGTTGTTGATTCACCTTTATGTGATATTTGCAATCAAGCTGTGGAATCTGTTGAACATTTGATCTTTTTCTATAACCATGCCAAAGTTGCATGGTTTGGGTCTTCTTGGGGTTTCTGCCCTGATGATAATTCCATATCCTCATTTGCAGATTGGTGGTGTAGGATGGGGACTCAATTTCAGAACCAGGGAGGCAAGGACTCATTAAAGGCTCTTGCTTTATTTTGTTGGGCTCTTTGGAAGCAAAGAAATGACTTTATATTTAATCACCAAAGGATTGACCCTCTTAAAACAATTCAATTGGCATCAAGTTTTTGTTGTCAATTTTTTCTGAATCATCAAGATGAAATATCTGAATTTGAAGATAACAGAAATGAAACAGTTCAATGGAGGCCACCAGCTTGGGATCAAATTAAAGCTAATTTTGATGCAAGCTTCATAGAAGGAACATGTATGGCAGTACTTGCAGTCATTTATAGAGATGACAAAGGGCAGATGATTGATGGAGTAGCAATGAAAAAAAGAACGAGGTCAGCTCTTTCAGCAGAAGCAGAAGCAATGTTGTTAGCCATGCTTCATGCAGTAATTGCTGGTTACTCTAAAATTATTCTAGAAACAGACTGCAAAATTTTGAAAGAAATCTATTCTGTTCCTGAAGCAACTTGTCCATGGGAAATTCAACCTCTGTTATCAAGAGCTAAAGAGCTTCAGAGGAATTTTGTATTTTGTACAATTAATTGGGTCAAACGTGAAGTTAATAGAGCTGTGGATTGGGTTGCTTCTTATTTGATGTATCAATTTTTATCCCCTGTATGGCATGTTATTCCGCCTCCAAGAGCTGTGGATTGGGTTGCTGCAAACATTATTGTTATCTGATTTAATACTATGAATTCAGATTTGATTTGGCCAAAAAAAAAAAAAATTATTAATAAAATATAAAGCAAATTAACAAGTAATTGATCAAACTTGAAAATATATGATCAATAAGATGAAAAGCAAATCAAATTGCTCAGCACATTACTAATAAATAAGAAATGTAGCAAATTAATTTGGCTAATTTGCCAACTAGGCTAACTTAACAAAGAAAAATCTTTGATGAGAAAAACAAAGAATTCCAAGTAGTACCAACTAGGGCTGCTCAAGATTTATATTAAACAATCCAAGTCAATCAGATGGAACCAATCTGAAAAATTAGGTTTTGTATCAACACACTACACAGTCAGCTCACCTTTTCCCTCACAAGTAAATATATTGCAGAAGGAGCAGAGACGACAACCTTCCACATCCATTAACAAAGAAAGGATGTAAAAGGAGGGAAACACACAGACATTTAAAACAAGCACTACTGATCTAATCCCAATTATTATGTACAGCTTAATATCTACATGATAACAACTATTCATTTTTCATAAGAAATGTGCTGTATCATCTTCATTCAAAGGCGAGACTGGTAGACTGCAATAGTTCATATCGAAAGAAATATGGTTATCAGTTGCAGAACCCATCTCTCCCCAATCTTCCACAGGAATTAAGTTGAATTGATTGCCAATTTGAGAATCATGCTCGCTGCTTTCCTGCACTGGATGTGCTTCAAAATTCAAATCTGGTATGCCAGCCAAAAGGGCTTCAAGAGGAGATTTAGCATTCAAGTTTTCTTGAGAAGCAAAAGTCACTTCCAGGATTGGAGTTTCAAAATCCACTTTGGAAGCAGCATGTGAAAATTCAACAACATTCTGTAGAATGTCTAGGTTAGACCTCTCATTTGTTTCTGTACAAGTGATTAATTCACTCGTAATAGCACTTTCCTTGGTAGTATCAGAGCCATCATCAGTCAGATTCCCAGAAAACTGTTCCAGACTATCAGATTTCTCTAGAGCTGAAATGTTGCTTGTTCCATTGTCAATTTGACCATTTTCAATATCATCAAATATCTGATAAGGACCAGTTCTTGCAGAGTCATGGGTGGCTGGTACTGTGAGGTGAATACAAGTGCCCCACGAATCACCTTCATCCACTGTACTATGCTGCAAGTGCTCAACAACTCCTCCTGTTTTCCCACAGTTATTGTTAGGAGATCTTATCACATTCTCATTGCTCTCTGAAGAAATGTTGGATAAAGATGAAAATGAACTCCTCGGTAACTCTGTCCCATTAGGTTCACTGAAACCAGTGGGAGATTCTGTGATTATTTCACAATGACCTCTTGGTGAAGCTGTTTTATCACTGTTATTTCCTTCATCATTTGGAAACTCAGGAGCTTTAACTGCAAGAGTTTTTGAATATTTTGGGGACTGGATTGAAGTCGAAGTTAAGAATCCAGCAAGTGCAGATGCTAAAGCATCATCAATTGACATAGCATGTTTTTGTTTCTCCTTTGGAGATTCCTTCACTGGTTCTGCTGCATCATCTTCTTCCTCAGGAGATTCCTTCACTGGTTCCATTGCATCATCTTCTTCCTCATCATCACAATTTGAAAACTCTGGAGCAGTAACTACAAGACTAGGATGTGGCATTGAAGTATTCACTGAAATAGGGGTGGCATCAGAGAGAATAGATGGCCCAGTTGGAGGTGAATCCTTCTTAATGGCATCACAAGCTGCATAACCAAGATCCACACAACCACTGTTATAGAGAGAATTGGTATCTGATTCACTGCATGAAAATTCAGGAGCAGCAATTCTGGTGCAAGAAAGCAATCCAGAATTCTGCGTTTTCTTCGTGAGCACTTCAAGTTGCTGTTCTACTCTTTGGAGCCTCTCATCAATGCTCCTTATGGGCTTCAGCATACAATCTTCAAACCTCAAAAAGAGATCCTCTATTCTGTTAACTCGAGAAACAAGCTGGTTCAAAACACCTTCAATATGATTTTGTGATATATCAGGCTTGCTCTCTTTATCTGAAACTTGTGGAGGAATCTCCAGCTGGACTGGTTTGGTAATAGGAATAACTGATTCTTGCAACTGCACTTCCTGCTGATGAACTGAATCAAATTTCTCTTCATGCTGGATATTTTTTCCAGCATCAATTGGATCAAGTGGTTTTGCCTCACTTTTCTCTGACTTCTGTTCATTCGTTCTATCATTATCACATTTATCTTGTGCTTGGCCAATACCCTTTTGTTTAGACAACTGCAAAAAGGTAGGCATAATCATTGCCATAAGTGAATTTCCAGCAGAGTTCCCCATTGGGCCCACTTTATTATGCAAATCAGCCGCATCAACAGGATCAGCAAACACATAGACTTCATCAATACAAATACAACCTTTATTCTGAAGTGAAAGTAGCTTCAATGTAATTGATGAGCATGGATCTGCATCTGTAATATCTGCTGTAGCCTCATACAAATCCTGAAAGTTTTATTTAATCAGCAATACATTATGATAAAAAAAGAAAGTGAAGATATTAAATAGTGCTTCAGCATTTTAGTGCTATGCTTCAGCATTTTAGCTCTTCAGTCTGACTTTTAATCAGTCTTTTGTGGTTTTAAAATCCACAAAATCCAAATTCCTTTCCCCTTCATCTGTAGCATATTCAAAAAAAAAGTCCAGCAAAAACTATTGTTTACTCTACAAACCAACATGACCAATATATAATTATCAAACTTTCATGACCTAATGTATGTAATGGACCAGTGCTGCAAATTAAATATTTCCGTGTAATTCTTTTTTTTAACTTCTGTTTATTCACACACTGATATTATAAATTACTATAGCATAGCTCAGAAGCCAACAAAAAATACTTTCACTGCTTCCTGCCACACCATTTTTTACAGGGGAAGAGGGATGGTTCATAAAACAGTGTGAAAAGTTGACAAAATAAGCTTATTTTTTATGATTATGTAAGAAAGCAAAATCAGTACCTGTGGCTGTGAGATTCTCCCTCGGCTTGTATCAGAATTTGACAACGGAGAGCTATTCCCATTGACAAACTGAGTATCAAGAACTTTCACTTCAACCCAATCATCTTCACCAGCAGTCATATTACTACCATTTCTGAGTCTTTCTTCAGCTAGTTCTTTACTAGAGCTTTTCTGATGTGCCAAAACAACTTCTTCAACATCAGTTGCACGCAACACTTCTTCATCTCTAACTGCAATGCCACAACGAACAGTACAAAGATACTCACCACTACTCTGCAATTCAGGAGCATAATATATTTCATAAACCCGAGAAGTACTTCGAACATAAACCTGTCGAACCTCATGTTTTTGAGCAAAAGTAACTGCGTTGCAACAAATTCACGGTCATCATCCACAGTGAAGTACAAAAAACGAAAAAGCTAGAGACTTTCACCTTCAGCTATACAAAGGGTATCATGATAAATGATAGCACGCAACTTTGGGATAAAAATCTATACAAATTGCTAAACCCCCCTCTTAAGCAACTGTACTCTTTCATATCACATAAAATTTTCAAAATAATAATTTTCCCTTTCGTTTTCTCAGTAACCAAACACAAATCACAAATAATAACCTAAATTCAATTTTCTATATTACTTATTGAGAAACTTAAATAATAATATAAACAACAGAAGAAAACAAAAAATTTATGGAAATTGTTGGAAAAGAAAACGAAACCTTAGAAACTCACTTGTGATCTCGCATGGAGTAGAATAATCAGGTGAGGGAGGGTACAGTATAAGAGATGATTTGGAGGTCGAATCAATGGTGGAGGATTGACCGAGATTATCAAACTTTTCGTCGTTGGTTAGAGAAAGAGACGACTCGAAGGTGAAGGAATTTTGGAGAGAGCCGCCGGCGATGGTCCAGTTGGTCGCCGAGTACCATGAAGTATCGCAGTTGGTATTGGAATCTAATAATTCCATTTTCGTTTTTCAAAGAAAAAATAAATATTTTGAGAGTTTTGTTTGTAGTTTTGTTTGCGTGGTTTTACAGTCGACAGCTAAATGGGCTTGTTGGAAAAGAAGAGAGGTGTAGTGCAAATGTGTAATTTTGTGAGAGTTGTGGGGATAATTTGGTAATTACACATATTAATAGTTGATTTTTTATTTTTAACAAAAGTATTAAAAACTTTTCATGATATATATATTAAATAAATAAATAATGTAGACCAACCGAACGCCAAAAATTATCTAAAAAGTATTTTTCTTAAAAAAAAAAAATACAAAATTATGCATTCTCCCTTTAAAAAATGTTTAAAAATTACATTTTTTATATTTCAAAAATTTTTATAAGAGAAAAATGTCAAAAATATTTATAGGAGAAAAATGCCAATATGTAAGTAATTTGTTAACTTTCTTAATTTCATTTTTTTTATTTCATGGATTTTTTTTTTTATGTTGATGATCAAGCAAACTTTTTAATTTATAAATTAATTAATATTAAATTTTCTTTTCGACAAGTTTAAAAATATACCTAAATTATCTTTTAAACGTTAGTACAAAGAATTTATTTTATACATAAATTATACATTTAAAAATTATTTTTTAAATATTGATATTGAGAATTCGATTCTAATCACCAAATCCAATCGTAAACTATTTTTTTCTCATCCAATTAATGGGAAGCCAAATATTAGGTTGTAAATTAAAGATTTTTCTATTTTATATATATACTATACATAAAAATGATTTAGGGAAACATTTGAAAGGATGAAAAAAAACATGATTTAAACTAATATTAATAATAAAATTTAATTATTTTTGAATGGATAAAAAAGTTCATTATTTAAATAAATATTATAATAAAACCTAATTCTCTACTTATATTCTTTCATTTGAATTTGAATTTGAATTTGAATTTGAATTTTTAATATTATTTTTATCATTTGAATTTGATTTCTATTGTTTATTTTTTAATTTTATTATAGATAAATTACAACTTTACAAGTAGATGTCAATTTGTTATAAGATACATGCTATTTTTTATTTGTTTTATTTTAAATATTCTTCAATTGCACATACACAAATAACAATAATTTTCTTAGTAATTTTATGAATGTAACCACTCTTTTGATATTTGAAATTATTTTTGAAATTCTATATACATATATCAATAAATTAGTTTTTTTTTAATCACTTTAATGTGTGCTACATCCCCTACTCATATCTATTTTTTAATTGTGTATAATATTTATCATTATCATTTTAAATTATTATAACCAAATTCTATTTTTTTTAAAATATATTTAGTCTTTTAAATAATAATGATATATATATATATATATGCTATGTTTTTAGGTCCTTTTTTTCATTAGAATGATTATAAATATTTTATATTTTTTAAAATACTGAAAATTCTACATGTACACTTGAAATTATATTTTTAAAATTTTATTAATGTAGCCTATGTATATAATTAATTAATTTTTTTGAGCTTATATTACAATAGTGTTACTTTAGTTGACCAGGTTTTAGCACAAAAAAATTATCATCTTTCAAATTATCTTAATTATTATCCTAAATCCTTTTTCTTATATGAAATACTGTTAAATTAATAAAGTTAAAAAAAATTATACAGATAAATTATAATCTCCCATCAGGAATTGAAATTTTTTACACCCCACTCCAATTTGGGAGTGTAACTAATTTCATCTTATATAAGGAGAATGTGGTGAATTGATTCATTCCCTTTTTAATAAAATAGATGTCAAATAAGATGGATACTACTTTCCCCTTCCTTTCCCTTAAATTCACCCTTATCCATGTATAGTGTAAGGAATTAACAACTAGAGCGATATGATTGTAGTAATAGTCTAACGGTAAAATATTTATTTTTGCAAAGTAAGAATTACAATTGGAAATTCATTAGAAATTGGAAATTACAACATCAAATCTGAATTAAATTAAAAAAAAAAACAAACAAAAAAGTGAAAACCCACAACAAACCATAAGATACCTCTTTCACTTGTGACAAATCTTAGCTGTAGGCATTGTGACACAAACTAGTGCAAAAAAATTATTGGCTTCTGGGGTCCCTGGTTTTGGCTCTTCAGCCTTTTCAATCCCAGCAAAAGAGCAAGCAGCAGCTGTAGCAGCAGCAAACATCAAATCTCTCCTCCCATTGCTATTCTCATTTATAGTTTCATAATCCAACTTCTTAACCTTCTCCACTTCATTTCTACTAGCAGCATTTGCCACCACCATTCGGCGGAGGCCAGTCACTGGAGACTTGTTAGTGAGAGTGGTGCTGCTAAGAAATTAGGCTGTCATGGTGATTGAGGCCATTGCTGCAATGTGGGTAGGCTGAAGTGCTAACTGTTTTAGTTGTATCATCTTCTTTATTTTCAATATAGTTGAGATAAGTTATACTAGGAAAATATGAGTGGCAGAAAGATTTGGTGGGTCATCCAGTATTTTATCCCAATATGATATTTATCCAATAGATTAGTGTCACCTATCACAGGATTCTAGTGGCCTTGAATTGTCTTGCTGGTTCTCTGCTTGGCTAATAAGAAGTCAAGAACCAGTAGTATTGAAAAATTTAGTTTCTTTGGTTAATTGTTTGGTCTTCATGCCATCAGAGAATGAAGAACTATAAAACTCCAGAATTCTCACAAAGTAGAAAGTCCCACAATATGTGAGATCCACTATTATTATATACGAGTATAAACTCTGATCCTATCTAATAATTTCATAAGCGAAAAGGTTTATAAGCACAACAAAACCTGGATAGCCCCAGACCCTAAAATTTGACGAGAAAATGAGATAATGGACAAATTTCTTAACTAGTTCAACTAAATCCTTGATCAACAAAGACAAAATGTGAGAACCAAAGAGAAATTTAACTGAAAATTGCTTCATGTAGCAATCAACCTCAAATATGCAAATGCTTTCATCGATATCGATACAGAAAAAAAAAATCGAAAAGATAGAAAAGAATAGGATTGAACCTACTCTCTTATCTCCATTAACAGTGTAACTAAATCATTAGCATGTTACATTTGTACACATTCAGCTCAAAAGTTCAGTAATATGCTCATATCAAGGAGTAAATACATGCCATACATTTATAATATCACCTTTTCTAAATTCATGTATCCTGTCCTAACTGCATTTAGAGATACATGTGTCATGCTGTTTTGTACTCATCATTGGGTATAAATCCTCTGACTATCCCCTAGTATATTTGATACATATGTTAGTTATTGATTGGCAAGTCCAAAAAATTGCAATGAATATGTTTGTGATCATAATATGGGGTACAGCTAACTGCAGTTCCAAATTCAGACTACATGTCGACATCATGCATATGCTACCTCTTGTTCTTTTGTTTCATATGCAGGTGGGAGCAAGCCCCTCGCTTTGGAAAAAAGATCTTGACGACCTGATTGTACCTCCGCAATAGGTGAATCCAAAACAGAGTCAGGAATTGCTACCAGTGTTTGCTCGAAAAAGGATTTGATTGTCTGCAAAGTTCAAAAGTATAAGTAACATTTGGGCAATAAAAAGAGGTCTATAAGAACAGAACAAAATTTAAATAGTTTTTAGTGATAAACAAGGTCCATTCAAGATCAGAGGGAAAAGAAATATGTAAGAAGGTTCATCATGATTCACATACTGTGCACTGCTGGAAAGCAGCATCAGCTTTACGCTTCCACAGACCATTTCCAGGCTCAGAATAGAAAAAACCAAGCAAAGGCTGCAACGTATTAGAATACCTTATTTAATATAACATGATGAGGAAAGGGTAAATTGGAACAATAAAATAGTCTTCGAGATAAAATGAATTAGATTAGTGATCACTCCAAGGATGACATAAAAAAGAGTGCAGGCATATGCACTAAATCCAATTCTGAAGATGTGCAGAAAATCATGACATGGCATGATATATAGAAAAATGAGAGTCTGGCACAAGTGACCTTTCTGTTGGTCCATCATCAGGACTTGACTCAACAGAGTGTAAATCCAAAATTCTCAACACCATGGAGATGATGATCCTATCCTATTTAATGGACACAGACAGGAAACAATAACCATAGAGACAGGCATGCGTTATACACATCCAATTACCTGTCTCTAGACAACAGATAATATTACAAGACAGCATAATATTTTAAAGAACATATTTCATTTCCTACTAAATAATGATAAAGAAAAAAAAATCCAGGTAAGTAATCTTATTGTACCTTTATCACATCCCTGACATTGGGTCTATTATTTCCATAGGTTCCCAAAATGGTATCCCCATATGCTTGATACTGTTCAAGGACCTACTCATCAATCGAAGAGTATGATAATGTCAATAGTAGTTAAAAATTTGAGTAGATTTATCTGGAAAGCAAATCAGTTATCAAACCTGACGGCGTGTGAGACCACTCCTTGGTGCACTGTAAATTGCAGAATCAACATGTCCCAGCAAATTCCAAGGACTTTCAGAGCATAAAATGTTTGAATCAATTAATAATCATCAATAAAACAGAGAAAGGGATTGGTAAAACATAAGTAAATGGCCTCCAACGAGGAAAATCCAAAAGAAGCTTATCTATATTGATCACATCCTTTGACATAAACATTGAACATTGACTCATTATGTATCAGTTAATGCAATTAATTTTGGTCAGTGTTCTCCTGAGGGGCCAAAGAAGGCCTTATGGTTCCATTTAAGTAAGGTGCTTGTAAAGAACTCTAGAGAAAGTCCTACCCTTGAGCATTTTTGCATGAAGTGACTGCTCTCAGGTCTTGGGCTAGAAGCATTTTGGTCATAAGCATGAGAGTTTTAGCTTTGCATTACACAAAGGGCCCATTAATGTTTCTCCAAAAAGCCCAATTATCCCATTAATAGGATACCATCACACGATAAATGGCACATATCATCTCACAATTATCTAACTACATGCAAATTGATGACAATTAATACATGAAATTATGATGGACCTACTATTTGACTTATTAGCAATATACCCCAAAAAAAAAAATCTCCTTTTGCTTCTCCTAGAGTAACAACATAACATTAACAATTTACTTCAAGACAACCAAAAGAAAATTTTAAGGTTCTATTTGCTCTGTTTTCCCTCCTTTACACTATATTTTCTCTCTTTGTTCAAAATCTATTTCTTTGGTATCACCTCTCAGACTGAGATAAGGAGACAGCAGTGATGTTTGTCAGGAGTTCTTCATGTTGATTTTCCCACATCAACTTTTACCTTTCTCTTTTGCTTTAATTAACTGTTCATAAAAGGACATGCAAATAGAATGCATATGTGTGCATGTAAGAGAGAGAGAGAGAGAGAGAGAAATAAAAAAACACTTCATTTTATGCACTAAAGGTACAAATTTAACAATTAGAAAACCATGCTACAGGTACTAATTTAACAATTAGAAAACCATGCTTCCCATCATTATGTAGCTCTGGTAATATACCATTGAGCATTGAATTAAACTTCAAAACTATGAATTAGACATACTTGTTATAGGCCGCACGCCCAACCATTACACCATGAGCTCCTTCCCTCAGTGCCAAATTTACCTATAATTTGAAATGTCCAAAGAAATAGGTCAAATAAGGAATAAACAAACCAATTATGTAACCTCACAATAAGAGATCATCATTTTAATTTTTCTTTTAGAAAAGAAAAGAAAAGTTACTGCACTTCTTATCATGGATTATGTACCTCATCAATACAATCTATGCCGCCATTTATTGTAAATCTCAATTCCGGAAAGTCACGCAAGAGGGCAAAATAGTACTCGTATCTGCAATGGGGTGACAAAAAATTGGCAATTGCACGCTATACAAAATAGGTGCATATTGTGTTGCTTGGAAGACATTAAGAAAATAGAAGAATTTGTAAGAATGGTATCTTGGATTGAGCTAAACCACTAAAGCTATGTTATTTAATAATATCCAAGTTAGTTAAGTTTAAAAAAAAAAAATACTCATTATAAAACTCATACTTCAAGGGAGGAATTTTTCGGTTTTCAGCTGGACTGATGCCGTTGAGTAGAGCTTTCCGTGAATGTATTATAAAATGCTTAGCTGGGGATAGAGAAGAAACTTTATAGATGAAATCACCTGAAAGTGGAATAAACAACAAAGTCAAGATATAACCCCAGCAGTCCTAGCAATGGATTATAAAATGCACAAATACCTGCAATATTCAAATATCATTCCAAAGTCCGATGAGCTTAAGAATTAGCTACTCTTTGCAAAGTGAATAGACAAAATAGCATGACAATATAAGCATAAGGGAGTTATTTCAGGGCACAATATGAGATTAACATGGCTACCGAACAAGCTACGGTCAAAAGTCAACACACTATTTCTAGTATCCTGTTCACTTTATCATTTGTCTGCCTTTCTAAAGTTTATGTTCTGGATTTTTGGTGAAACCTTTCCCATGCCTCACTTTTTTATCAGCCTTCTTAAGCAGGATGATATTGGTTAACTAACCATTAGCAAAGTCTGAGAAATGCCTCAGAATTTATAGTAAAGGGAAAATCACAAGACCATGGTGAAAGACCCTGCTTGATAATCATCCCAATTTTACATGATGTTGATAAGCATTTATTCAACATAAACATATGTAAAAGACTTACGGAACTAGGATGGAGTGATGGACAGCATTGCAATTCTATGGAAATACCATGAGAAGTATAAAAGAAAATTTTCTTTTTTTCATTTTCCAAATATCTGTCTTGTTCCATTTCAATCTTTAGAGGAAATACAGATTCAAAGAACATAGTAATTTTTTAACCACAAAAAGACAGAATGCTGATAAAGGGACCTTACAAAGCTCATTATATGAATCATGATTGTCCACCCCAATTCGGCATTTAACACTAACAGGAACATCTGTGTTGGCTGCAATTACTGACATAGCTTCACCAACAAACTTTCCTTGTAAACACCAAATAATAAATGAGACCACATTTGAAGAAGACAGAGAAAATAGAAAAGCACTAGATAATTTAATCAGCACATGGTATCAAACCTTTGGATCAAGCATTAGACGAACACCAAAGCACCCATGTCCAGCCACCCTTGGACTAGGACAACCACAACTGATAGATTTTTTGAAAAAAAAAAAAAAAAAGGCACCTTATTCAGCTAAAAAGAGAAACAGAACAGAAGCAAAACAAATCATTAGGCATGACGCATGAGAAAAAGAATTCTACTAACTTGAAGTTGATCTCATCATAGCCATAAGCAGTAGCAAGTTCTGTTGCTTTTGCCAAGTTGTCCAAATTGCTTCCACCAATTTGCAGGACAATGGGATGCTGTTGAGGAGAATATGCCAAAAACCTGTCCTGAGAAATATAAACATGAAATTCAGAATTTGAAATCTTTATATACAATCCAATCAATAACATAAATCCTCATCAATGAGAAACAGAACCTATATTGCTGGTGGTAACAAAAGTAAAAGGTGAAAACTTGAGACCAAATGAAGGTTTATTCCTTAATAAGATGCAAAGGATAAGTACATCTTTTCTTAGGTGGTATAGGAAAGCTTGAACTAGAAAAAAAGCATGTTTCACAAAATTAAAAAGAAAAGAGAAAAAAATGATGCCTATATCACATTGCATTGCCTGCTTGCAGCACATATCTACCACAAGGTCATTTTGTTAAAAATAGATTACATGCATAATATTACATGAATGTCCCTTAAACCAGATTTCTAAGGTAATCCAATAACATCGCCTAAAGTACTAAAAAACTCACAAACTGTTTCCTAGTTTTCATTATCAACCTTGACAGTCTTCACAAACTCCCAGTTTCCAGCTCTTAAATTCCTTGCATACAGTATTGATGGGTTAAAAACTTTTCTTCATAATAACATTTTATTATTGCCCAGTAAAATAAAAATAAGAATTCTCTCCCCATGAGCTCGTTTGAATATTCATCTTTCACATTAACATGCATACCAAATTTCCCTCTTGATAGACAATTGTTTCAGCTGCAAGCATCTCTGTATAAAGCCAAGAATGTTTTGATATGAGTCGGGCAAGAGTCCTATAATGATTATCCGTCCAGTCCATCATTGGAGCAACACTGTAAATTAAGCAACCAAAATAATTAGAACCCAAATACTCACTGGATATACAGCAAACAAACAAACTGATAAATTTGCACACTCACCTAAACAAAGGAGGAAGATAACGCCCTGCACCCATCTCAGCTTTTGCATGCAGTTGACACTTTTGAGCACAATCAGACAGACTTCTTGACTTAGTTGAATTCTTGTAACATAAATTTAATGATAATCTGTGATGGTTTATAAGAATAATAGAATGAAATGGAGTAAATGAAGATATCAAAGAATATCCGGTAAACTTCACCATCTTTCTAACCAGACAAAGCCTGCTCCTTTAGGTACCTATCCATTAAATAAAACTAAATTACACATTCCATCATTAGCAAACAAGGTGTTTTCAACTGTACCTATGGAGAAAGTAAACATATTTCACACTCAAGTATAATTCACTCCATCCCTGCCTAAATTTTACAGAAGAAAGTGCAAAACAAACATGCAAAAGCTTAACTAACCATAAAGGAACCAAACCCAAAAAAGCAAAAACCAATAATGACGTATTAAATGCAGCGTTTTTGAGTAATACGAGTAACTGGAGGAAAGGAGAGATTCTAACAGGCATTTTATCAAACAGGAACAGAGCATAACTCCTGCACAGTTGCGAACATAAATAATGCATCTATTTACATGAATTAGAATTGTATATCAAGAAAAGGAAATTAGGGTTTACATGAAAAAATATGGCAGCCGCTGAAACCGTAGAAGGAGCTTTCCGCGGCCTTCGCTTCTTCAGGGTGTGGGGAGGGGACCTGAGAAAGAGGGGGAGAATATAATAAAGAAATGGTGGGTTTAGTTTTTTATATTATAAAATAGATTTATAAATATACTTTACCCCCAAAAATTAAAACATTTTTCCATTTTTTATATATAAACCAATTAGTTCAATTTTTTCAAGGAAAAAAAAAAATTAGTTCAATTTTTTTTTAATTCTTAATCATATTTAAATTTAAATACCAAAAGGTGTCATTTTCCTTTCCGGATTATTCAAGTTTATTTTCTATATAAATTAAATTTATTTGAATTTAATTTTTTTTTTTTAATCAATTTGAATTTAATTATTGAAATAAACATTTTGTAAATAATTTATGGATGTATAATCATACTGTGAAGTACGGTACTATGATAATTTTTAAATATATATACAGGCCTTGGAGTACGCCCATTATATTCTATTAAAAAATAATTTAATTTTAATTTACGCGTAAATTAAATTCAAATACACTCTAACTAATTAAAAAAAAAATAAAATAAAATATAAAATATAAAAAAGAGTATCAACAATTAATTAAATATTAACTAATTAAGGTCAAAAGTATAAATAGGACACTTTTCTTTTTACTGATGCTCAAGTGGAGCCCTTAATATTTTTTTTGATTTCATTAGATCTTTAATCTTTTCAAAATGACACATATAAAACCTTATCCTTTGAACTGATGCTCAAGTGAATTCTTAATATTTTTTTTTTGTCTCATTATATTCTTAACATTTTCAAAATGGTACATATAAAACCATATGTCCATAATTTAGGATTTTTGTCAAGTAATGTTAAAAATAAAAAATTAATATCTATGCACCTATATATTAATTTTTATTTTTGTATAAATATTTTTTAAATTATTTGGAGAAAATTTAATATTTATGAAATTTAAAGTTAATAAAATTAATTAATTAATTAAAATATTACAAATTTAATTTAATATAAAATGACTC
>CATKHJ010765685.1:0-16659 GCA_949750685.1 Vernicia montana | reverse complement strand
AGATTCAGACATACAAAGTATCAACCAAACAAAATTAAAATGTAAATACGCCTAATATATTAAAAATGTTCTGCAATTTTATTTAATAAAATATTAAAAAATTCAGCATACATAAAAGCATGAGAGTATTTAAATAAATTTTTTTAAAATTGTCATGATGTGAAAGAATTACAAAAAAAAAAGTGATAAAATTAAAAATCCTTATATATATATATATATATATATATATTAAAAATAATTATGCAAATATAATATCGGATCCCCACGGGACGGGGATGGGGATCCTCGCGGGGTGGGGAATACACCCCCGGTCTCCGCCCCATCCTCGCTAACGGGGAAAAATTTTTTCCCATCCCCACCTCCATGGGGATAAAATTCGGGGAATCCCCGCCCCGTTCGGGGCAAATCCCCACAGGGAACGGGGATTTCCCGTCCCATTGCCATCTCTATTCCACACCAATTCTATTCTCTTTGATTTCAATGTGTAATACTAGTTGTACCATTCATCATCATAAGATGTGAATTAGTAACCTATCCCTGGACATGGTTTTTTTGAATTGTATATTCATTTGGCTATATGGCAACAATATCCTATATATGTGAAGATTGAATTACCAGTAAGCACATGCATCTGGTGAAGCCTTATGTTTTGAGCTAGTGATTTAGTTGTTACTTTTATGCTTTTTATGTTAATCCTTTCGGTCATTGTATTTTAGGATAAGTTTGGGAACTTAATTGTTATGCAAAAAAAAATTTCACAGGTCCTAAAGTGTAAAAAAGCCAAATCGCATAATACTTTTTTGTACTTTCCTCTTGATATTAAGGTCTTTAGTATCGATTACGAATATATATCAAAAGTTTTGAAAATATAAATATATAGAAATATTAATAAAAAATATATATTTTGAAAATATATAAGTTTGAAATTTAAAAAGTAAAATAAAAATATTTTATACTTTTTAAAGAAGTAAGAAATGTTAATAATAGTATTTATCTTTTTTAATGTTTAAAATCCTATAAATAATTTGAATAAACATAATATTAATATGATCAATTTGCCCCAGGTGGGTGCTCTTCAAGATGTTCGAACTGAGCTGACAAAATTGCGTGGAGTTCTTTTCTATAAAGTTTTGGAGGATTTGCATGCACATCTTTATAACAAAGGAGAATATAGGTAGCCTTCTCCCCTCTTTTCACTTATTCTTCTTTATGCTCAAATTGGTTCAAACTATCAGTGGCCCAAACTCTCAAGTGATATTCTGTGCTATAGGAATATTAGTTCTATTGACCTGTTTGTTTGTCAATTTATGTTTCTATATTGAGATTGGTGGTGGCCAGACTATTCTGAGTGACTCATTTTGGGTATAAATCATATATAGATAATGTTATTTCCTATCTCAATTGTTTAGTTATTAATGAAAACTTGTGACATTTTAAAGAAAGTTTATTTTATTGTTGTAATTGTGTAGTTTACCAGAATAGTAGTCTTTTGAATCCCCAGGCAAGCTATACGTAAAGATATTTGGTTGAAGAATTTCTTTATGCTTACTCTAATTGTTTTCTGCAGCTCAGTTGCCTCAAGCATGAATGAACGGGATGATGAATTGCCAACCACCACAGCTGTTACATTTACGATGAGTAATTCACAATCTCTGTCTCGAAGAACTAGATTGAAAGGCGACAATCATGGATTAATGGATGGATCATACAGAGCAGGTTCTGTTGATGGAGTGTAAGATTCCTTCATATTTATTCTTTATCTCTGTACTTTTGACTTTCCATATTGACTTGATTTGTAAATCTGCTACCGAGTGTGCGTTCCTCTCTTGAAGCATTGCATGCTTGCTCAATATCTTGCAGTGTTTGCTTTAAACAGTTGAGCCAATAGTCAAGACCCATATGTGCTTGAGTATTGAAATTCAAGTCATTTATAAAGTCTTCTACTGGTTACTTTAGTGTGAAGAAAATCCTTGTATCTATTTGTCAATTTCTTCCCAGTTAATTAGTGTTGTACTGTTGTCAATTACAGACTTGTGATTGTTTCAAAGAATTCTTTTCATTTCATTTTCAGTTTCATTTAGACCATTAATCTGGCAAATATTTATCGTTCTTTACCCCCCTTCAAATAAATAAATCACAAATGTGGAATTCATTTACTTGGAATTCATTTACAAATAAATTCTCATGTTTGAAAAAACATAACTTAAAATATGGAATTCAATTGAATTCCATATTTTTATGTTTGGAACAAATCTATAAATGAATTATTTTTATTCTTATTTCCTAAAATACCCTCAATATAATAAATATAATTAGAAAAAAAATAAAACAACTAAAAATAAATATATTTATATTCATAATTAATATTTATTTTGTAAAATATAAAGAAAATTAATTGGAAAAAAAAAGAAAAATGTTAGAGAGAGAGAGAGAAAGAGAGAGAGAGTAGTAAGAGGAGAAAGAGAAAGAAAATGTAGTAAAGAGAAATGAGAGAAGAAGAGAGAGAAAGAGCATGAGAAAAAGAAAAAAGAAAGTATTTTTGTCCATAATAATTGTTTTGTTAGTTTTGTGAAATTCATTTGGAAATTCTACCTATTTTAATTGTATTTGGTTTAGTTATGTTCAATTCCATGGAATTCAATTCGTAGAATTGAAATAAACATTTTTTAACGTTCCAAACACAACTTTTTAAAAGGTGGAATTCAAAATGAATTTCACAAATTTTTGTGGAATTCATTTGTTCCAAACGGGCTGTTAGACTTTGCTGGTATGTATGAATATACTAGAAAGATTTCCCCCATATTTATGTCTGACTTCCCTTCTCAGTTCATCATATGATGGCCATGATGAGGAGGGTACTTTGGAACCGCATGATGATGATGGACATGCAGCAACAGTGAGGGTAAATGGCGGTGATGGCAAAGTACCACAATGGCTTTCAAATTCTACTCCTGATGAATTTATTGTATGACACTATCACATCTTACATCGGATTCCTTTATGGTCCTTATGGTTTTTCTCTCTCTTTTTTTTTTCCTTTTCTGGGATGATGTGCTGAATTTTATTCATGAATGCAGGAAATCATTAAAAAGAGTGATGCTCCACTTCATGTGAAGTATTTGCAGACAATGGTTGAGTGTCTCTGCATGCTAGGCAAAGTTGCAGCTGCTGGTGCGATGATATGGTTGGCTATCTATCTAATGTTCTTAATTTCTATTTTTTCTAAAAAAGATTTATGTTCATCTAGAGGTGTTCACCAGCACAGTTTTATAATGTCATATATTTCTCATTTGGATATAGGGCATGAGATATTCATGGATAATATTCTTTTCAAGGAATTGCAGTCATGGTATAGGAGTGGTGTGGCTATATTGTAACTCTCTCAACCAAAATCATAATGAATTTCTAAAAAAAAAAAAAAATGCTTGCAGAAATGAGGGGCGTATATCCTGTGATGGCTGTAACTGCTTTATTGAGTGTAAGCAAAAATGGAGATGGCCCATAACATTGCATGATGGCTATAACGGTCTATTTCACTTGTGATTCTCAAATAACTATCCTAAAATTGTCTGTGACATAATGGCTGGCCAAAATTTTTTTACAAAATGGCTGTCATCTAACAGCTGTTATTGAATACCATGATTCTTTTGTAGTTTCTTTCTTCCCCTCCACCCCCTTACCTCCCAAGAAAGTAAACTGAAAGACTGAATCGATTGATAGATTATGAAATTTATTTTCTGAGGGAAATTTTGTTCCCTATTTATCCAAAAAAAAAAAGGGAAAAAAAAGAGGGAATTTCATTACCTGTCTAGTGTCTCTGTACACTCTGTTCTTATGGTAATGCTCTTTGTCAACTTATTCATAACTAAAGGATTTCACTTGAGAATTCTTATCATGCGTGCAACTCATCCTCACTTAGCAAGTGAATGATCCAAATATTTAATGAAGTCATTCACAATGCCCATGTTTGTGGTGTGGTGTATGCCTGCACACGCCCACATGTATGTTGATGGGCAGGCTTTAATAACTTTTTTATAATTTTGTTCATAATTATGCCATTTCAAAGTTCTACTTGAAGAACAAATCTTATCCTTGCCCAAATAACTTGAAAAAAAAAAAAGTCAATGTGATCCAATTAAATTTACATTTGACATGGGTGACATAAATGGATAAAAGATCAAGCAGTTTGGGTTTATCAAAGTTATGGAACGATGTAAAACTCATTTTTTTTTCTTCATATTATAATATGTATTTACATCTATTAACTTATACATTTTTCATTTTTCTTTGATTTATATTTGAAAAGTATGCATGAAATTCTGTGATTTTCTTCTTTAACAGCCAGAGATTGCGGCCCACTATTCATGATATTATCACTTCCAAGATAAAAGCTCATGCAGAACTGGTCAACTCTTCGAGGACTGGCGTTTGTCAGGCTGCCCAAACTGCTGCAACAGGTCTTCATTTTGTGAAAGGACAGTCAGAAAGCTTCCAGTTGCCAAAACAGAAGCGTCGGAATGGGATATCAGTGTCAGCAACTTTATTGTCAGTAAGCCCTGTTTCACCTGTAATGGCTCCTGCAGGGAAAGCACAGGCTGCTGCAAAGGAGCTTCTTGATTCAATTTTGGACACTGTTGTTCGAATATTTGGTAAGTTAATAAACTTGACATTGTGTTAATAAATTTTGAAATTAAAGCTCACACTTCACTCCTGCAATGGTTAGAGAATCATGTTGTTGTGGGAGAGCTTCTGGAGTCGAAATCTACTCAGAATGTTGACATGAACACACCAAGGTCAATGGCAATTGATGTAAGTTGGAACCCTGATTCTGAAGCAGCTCAAGTTACTGGTGGTTATAGCATTGGCTCTTCCTTGACAGTTTTGCAGGTAACTTTTTTCTGTTTTGATACTTGATCTAATGTCCAAATATTAGGTTTTGAATCTTGAAATTAGCACCCGTTCTTTTGGTGGAAAACTCTTATTCAAGTTTATGCTGAATGTTTTCCTCATACTTTGTGCCAAAGAGTGAATGCCAACAACTTATATGTGAAATTCTGAGAGCAACTCCTGAAGCTGCATCTGCAGATGCTGCTGTACAAACTGCTAGACTTGCAAGCAAGGTTCCTTCCAAGGAAAAAAAGTAAGAACTTCTAATTCTTATTGAATTCTACTATAATTTTCTTTTCTTTCCCTTTCTTATTTTCTTCATATGTTTAAAAGAGAAAGAAAACACTGACAGAAGATAAGCAACAATTATATTTCTCAGCAAAATTATATAATGATGCTGTGCTAATTCTGGTGAGTGACAGGGATGGTTCAGAAGATGGTCTTACCTTTGCTTTTCGGTTCATGGATGCTAGCATATCTGTTCCTAACCAGGGTATGCTGATTTCTGCACTATTGTAATACTAACATTTCTGGATTGGTTTTCCTTTATGATGAAATTGGCGTGAGTTTTTGTGAATTTATGTATGGTGTTTTACAATTAATGGTTGTTAGTTCAATGAGATGAATATTTTATTTTCAGAAATAATTGTGTTGTGTCATTAAAGTGATTCTTTGTTTGGCAAGTAGGAGTTTGATAAAGCTGATTCGCTTATTTTAAGCATAAGATGCTGGCCTTGTCTAATGTAACATTAAAGTCTCAAAGAGAAGTATTGGGTTGTAGTCATAAGAGTGGCTTTGGAAAATTTAACAAAGGTTAAGAAAATATTTAGATCCCCTCAGTGCAGATCCGTTACTAGGTGATTATGAAATTACAAAAAATCACTGATGAAATCAGGTGACAATACATTTAGTTTCAAGAATTCTGAACAGGTGTGCTGTTACATGTATCAGTGTGTTTTGATGTTGCTGGTGTAGAAGTGAATCTGGTTTGCGTTGTTAATCTTCTAAATTGTTGAATTAGTAGAGTTGTTTTTGCATTGTTACTTCATAAATAAATAGGTATGCTGTTGTTTGAAGGGGAATTTATTGATTCATGGAATCTGGGTGCAAAGAGATTGTGTATGCTGCTGGTATTTTACTTATGTGTCAAGGCTGGAATTTAAGCACGTGTGCCCCAGTCTTGCATTCATTGTTGATAGTCTGGGTCTTAATTAATTAAGGCTGCAGTCTTGCCAATGTGTTTATATATATATATATATATTAAATTCTAAGTGTTTGTGTTCTCTGGCTTACCTTCTGATTGGTTTTTCATTTCAATGATTGACTGGATCTTCCATTATTTAGGTGTTGATCTCATTCGCCAAGGCTGGAGTAGGAGGGGTCCAAGTGTCTTACAAGAAGGTTATGGGTCTGCTGCTGTCTTGCCTGAGCAAGGCATATATCTAGCAGCATCTGTATACCGGCCTGTTGTTCAGGTTTGAAATTGCACCAGATTCTGTCTGAAACTTGAAATGTATTAGCTGTGCAGGACTTCTTTTTACATGGCATTTCTTTTTTGAATTTCTGTACAGTTTACAGATAAGGTTGCTTCAATGCTGCCGAAAAAATATTCACAACTTGGGTGAGCTTTGGAACCTCTTTTCTTACTTTTCTCATTTTTCACATGTTGGAATATAGCTATGGGTGAAAAATTGTGGCAAGGTGTAAAAACTAAAAAATGGATGCTCAATACCTTTATTTTCAACACTTGATGCTTTTTTGATTGTATGATGTGTGCAATTGACATTTCATGGATTAATATATTTGGTTTAGCTGTGCTAAAGCTGTATATTCTACTGTTTTTAATTTTTGATGGCTACTGGGCTAGTTAGGATGGGTTTGAAATTGAAATTATGGAGAATATAAACAGCTATCAACTATGTCAGCCAAACTCCAAAAAGGTTGTGAATTTTTTTTATCAAGGAGTTGGCTTCTTGTGTTGTAAATGTTTTGACATTTGGGAATTAAATGCTAAAATCTCTCCTCTCTTCTTATTGTTATGGTAAAGAGTTATCTTGTGCTTAAAGAAGTACCCGCACTTGTAATTAATTATCTACAGAACAGTTGATGGCATGAGCCAACAAGGATCATCCTATGATTCAAGCACCGACAGGTATTAATGCCCCTATTTTGGGTTCGAGTTATGCTATTTCCCTAATTTTGTTAGCAAGCATGCTGCACCTCGGTATTTCCCATCACATAGTTGTCAAAGGCAGTTCAAATTATAAAAGAAGTAAACATGTATCTTTTAAAGGAAATAGCTATGATTAGACATGTGCTGTTCAGTTTGAGTTATTTTCAGTTTGAAATACAAAGAAATGCAACTGCCAAGGCTGCTCCATGCCATTGCCATTCACGCTAGATCAGAGTACTTTTACCTGAAGTAAGAGTTGTACCTAAGATCGCTGTACTTTTATAGTTGTTGAAGTTTACCTTATCTAGAACAGTTGTTTCGGCGATTCTGATTTATAGCTGTGCAAAGTTCAAATTACCAAGTCTTCTAAGCTACAGAACCTTAAATCTCAAAGTCCATGCAGTGGAAGGAAGGACAATGTGCTTCTAACATTCTCTAAAGCCTGCAATGCAGGAAATCTCCTGCATTGGGGTGCCTGTTATTTTGGGTCTAGGATGTCTCTTGTCAGTTTAGCTATTTGATTGCATAACACAGTCTTCATCATGGACAATGCTCTCTCTCATGGGTGAGGACTTGTGATACATGCCATGGCAGACTTAAAGAATGTTCTCTCTAACAATATCCATATCTGCAGTAATGATTTCCGTGCCAAAGCAATTCATTTGCTGCATTAATTCTCTATCCTCTTACAATCCTCTCAATTTTGAAATTCTTGCAGTATGATGTGTTCTCATGGTCAATTGTTTAACAATATTGAAGAATATTTATATGTTAGAAATTGACTGTCTAGGTCCATCATAAGATTATAAACATGAAGATTAGAGCCAAGGCTTGAGAGAATTAGTGCTGATATTTTTTTGTCACGGAAGATTGAGGTGAAGCACAATAGAGCTCTGAAAAAGATGTTGGTCCTATTTTGTGTTCAGGATAAATCTGATGGGGTCTTTGTTTGTTAATATATTTTTTATTGAGTGCATATATTCCAATTTTTCTGGAAATACATCTTTGAAAGAGAGGCTTCTGAGCCAAAACTGAAGTAAAAGGAGGAGGGAGAGGAAGAGGAAGAAAACAAGTAGGTCTCGCATGGCAAGGGTTATTTTATTCCAAGGAAGAATTGGAGCAAAATAGAGCTGGAAAGGGTGCTGGTTCTATTGCATAAATCTGATGGAATCATTATTTCTTTATACATATTTTACCGAATGTGTTGGGGTGGTTTTATTCCATGTTTTCTGGAAAATACTTATTTTAAGGGCAGGCTTCTGAGCCAAAATGAAAATGAAGGAGAAGAAGTGGAGGAAGAAGAAGACATGTAGGATCTCAACATTGCAATGGCCTGTTCTTTCCCCTTGTAGGCTTCTGTAGCTCATGCTTAATATTTTAGTGTTTTGGAACATTTACTTCTTGTTTGTCAATAAATGCCAGCCTGCAAATTCATAATGGCACATTATTCTACTTGGTGCTCGACTGCTCGGGTGCCTTCATGACCACTGTCAAGAAAGGCCCTAAAGAATTTGTCATCTATGAGTTGAAGATAATAGTGTCCTTATCCCATACCATTAGATCATATCATGGAGTCACTGATGCTGCTTATTATCTGCATCTGTATATTCAATAAAATAGCACTGGTGGATGATTCTAATTAATTTGTTTGTTTCATGAGTTGCAGTGGTTTTTGAATGCTAAGTTCTGCAGTGTCTATACCACTTAGTGGCTTCTTTGCTTCTGTGGTTTACCTTTTGATGCATTCCTTAAAAAAAAAAAAAAATTGAAATCAACTATACATATGTTCATAGAATGATATTAAATATCTTTTATCCCTCATCTTTTTATTCTTCCAACCTATTACTTGTGAAATTTTATCTTTTTGCTTTATCTTTCAAGCTGGTCATATGATTGGTGTAGAGAGACATTTGTATCTTGTGTATTTCTAACTGTTTATGTGCATGATTCTGTTCATAATTTAATTCATTCACTTTCCTTCCTTTTTTTTTCCCTCTTGTAGAATCTCTATAATTCTTAATGTGGATTTATATTTTCAACATCTAACCTGCAGGAATGATGGATTGCTAGCATTTGTGGAGAACTTTGTAAAGGACCACTTTCTGCCAACTATGTTTGTGGACTACCGGAAGGGCGTTCAGCAAGCTATATCAAGAAAGTTCCATGTTCTATGAAACTATTTTTGTTTTGGCTGTTTAATGATCCCTGACAACCTTTTTTCTTGTTGGCTTAAGTAGAAAGAAATGCTTCATCAACTGATTAAACTCATCTTTATCTCTTGTATTTAGCAGTAGCATTGGTTAGCTCCACATATGTCAAGGTTTAGCATTGTATGTATTTATCAGTTTCCATTGCAAAACCATCTATGTATTGTACTAGTTGGTGGTGGTCATACAGTCATAAGGTATTGCAGTATGATCTATGGAACTAGAAAATATTTGTATGATTGTGACAGACATGCAACCCTCAAGACTTTTATTGCCTTAACGTGTAGACAATCAGCACAGAGGACAAATTTATTATTTGTTGGCATGGCAATGGTTGAACACATGGTGCTCTTTCTTTTCAACTTTTTAAGATTGGGAGTCGAAATTAAAAAGCTACATAAACATCTGAACATTTTCACAAACTTTATTAATGTAGAAAAGAAATTCAAAGGAAGAATTAAGCAGCATGTTTATTCAGATAGGCATTTGATTGCTGCATGATCAGTTTAGAGATTGTTGAATGTCACCAGAATTTGTGTTAAACATGTGGTGGTTAAGCTTTTCTATAGGTCAGTGTTTCTGCTGTTCAAAATTTAATTATGTGAAGTACTACAACAGGTCCTGCTGCCTTTCGCCCAAGGGCACACACTGCTGCTACTTACACTCCTTCAATCGAGAAGGGTCGGCCTGTCTTGCAGGGACTTTTGGCAATAGAGTTCTTAGCAAAAGAGGCAAGTATTATCTTTTCAGCCAGTTGTTCTTTTGAAAAAGTGAAGCTTAGTCCATGACTGGGATTCATGCGATATTGGCAATAAAGTTTTTGTATATGATTGATATGTCTTTTTAGTTTTGACATTCTATATCAATTATTTTTAGTCCATGTGTTCATTCGATTTTAGATATCCAATTTACAGTTTCCATTTACTCTAGGTGCTTGGTTGGGCTCAAGCAATGCCAAAATTTTCTAGTGACCTTGTGAAGTATGTGCAAACCTTCCTTGAACGAACATATGAAAGATGCCGGACATCATACATGGAGGTAAGGATTTGAATCTTAGCTATGTCTAGTTTGGGTGGCTCAACTCATTTAATAAATGAGCCTTGCTTGAGTTTAAATTTAAAGCTCATTTCATAAACAAGCTAATCCTTTGTATGCTAAAGCTTGGCTCAACTAGATCTATTTGCAGCCCTAACAAGATTAGGAGTCTTTTGGTGAAAATATCTTAGGGGGAAAAAAAATACTCTTTCCCACAATGAGTGTCCGCTTTGACTTTGTCAAGGAGATTAAGGAGAGTTATTTGAAGTATTTTTTTTTACTTTACCAATTTTACCCTCATTATCAGTTTACCAGTTTTAGTGGGAAAGTGACACAAATATTAAGGACAGTTATTTGGAGATTATTATTGACAAAACAATCTTCCAAATTGTTGACTATTAACTTAAATGGGAAAATGGACATTCGTTTTCAGACATCCCAAATTAGTAATATGGACACTCATTGTGGGACAGAGGGTGTAACTAAAATGGAAGATAACACTCAATAGTGGGATGCATATGATTCACATGCTTCCACGATATATATATGGAGTTTGTGTATAAGAAAAGAAAAATAATTTCCTATCTGACATTAGTGTTGCTGAAAAATCCTATTGACAAGATATGCTCTTTGCCTCTGGATGCTATATGCCAATGCCAAATAGTATTTTTCAACATTTTTTGTTGGTCGTGTTTCAGGCAGTTCTTGAGAAACAGAGCTACATGTTGATTGGGAGGCATGATATTGAGAAATTGATGCGACTTGATCCAGCGAGCTCACGTTTGCCAAATCCACTTGGTCAGTCAAACTCAGTGAGTGATGCGTCAGATGCTGAAGCTGTTGAGATTGAATCAGAATTGAGCGAGTTATTCTTGAATTTGCGGCCTATCAAGCAGGTAGTGTATATCTTCTATCCGATTTGTGTTTCTAATTGCTAGGCTTTTTGCACCTTTTTTTCTCTCTTTTACTGAAGAGTGGTGGAGCAGGGGCAGAAATTGCTAGCTTTCTGTTTCACTGAACTTATTAAAGATGTCCTAATACTTTTGGGATTTCCATTCTTCAACAGAAATTTTTAGTACTGGATATATGCACTAGGGTTACACCTTAATTTTTACATATTGCAGGAAAATCTAATTCGCGATGATAACAAACTAATTCTGCTGGCATCACTTAGTGATTCGTTGGAGTATGTTGCGGACTCAATTCAAAGGCAAGTTCATGAGATTCCATAAACTTATGCTGTATTGTTCTTTCTCTACCTTCACGAGATTGAATTTGTAACTTAAGGGAAAAAAAATGATTCTTGCATTTTCAATTTTTTATGATTTAAATTCTTTTGGTAGGTCGATCTTGTGGGATGATTTGAGATTCTCTGGTTGGTGCCACTGTTACCTCGCATTATTTTATTATTATTCCTCTTAGAAGTTCATAGGTACTATCTCCATTATGGGGTGGCCTTTACCAATCAGCCTTTTGTGGTGAAGTTGCCTACTCTGGAATTGGAGTTAACAACTAGTTGGATTTAACTGTTCTGTAGTATACCTGAACCCTGACAACAAATGGATGTGACCCCTGATCTTGTGGGATACCCCGTAATTGACAATGTTTGTGTCTAAGCTCCGAATAAAACTGTCTCTGGGCTTCAGTACCCCCATCCAACTTGCCTCCCAACAACCCAGGCTTTATGTAATCTTTTTAAAATAAGGTTTCTTTCCAAATTTCTTAAAGAGTGCAGGTGTAGCAACTTTGCACAGATTTACCCCTTCAAAACATGCTTGGAAAATATCACTATTATTGTATACATCCAAGATAATGATATCATCTAATGGATGGCTTGTATATATTTTGATTTTGTTGTAGTGTTTTCACATATTTTTTTACGGCTATGAATGAGCTGCATTGGCAGGCGCATATTTTATGCCTTATGTCAATATGGAAGTGACTGTTTATGCATTGTGACATGTAAAAGTAGAGAATTTTCTTATGAAAATTATGTGGAATAGCTTATTTGAAGCAAACAATTTGGCCTAACACGCAGGCTTGAGCAAACAACTCTAATATCATCAAATCAAATAGAGGTGAATGGCAAGAATCTGGCATCATTTGCGGATGACTATAGAAAACTGGCTATTGACTGCCTGAAGGTTTTGCGTGTAGAGATGCAGTTGGAGACCATTTTCCATTTGCAGGTTTGAGAGATATGTACTAGATCAAATTCTTTGAATCAATTAGCAGTGAGATCTTTCAGATTAATTGTGCATTGGAAATATCTTCAACAGGAAATGACAAACAGAGAGTACTTGGAGGACCAAGATGCAGAAGAGCCAGATGACTTCATTATTTCACTCACTGCACAGGTGGCAATCTTTGTCTAGAGCTTTTGTGACTATTTATAGCAGATTTATTCTAGCTGGAATAGGATATGACCCCATACATAATATGAGCTCAGATTTGAAAGCCAACAATATCTAATTAGGAAGGTCTAGATTCTCCTTCAGGCCTTTATGAAGAGGATGCTATTTTTGAAGCTATCAGGTGCTAACTGAACTTTGTTCTGGTAAAAAATGCATCACAAAAGGCCAATAATGGAAGATAAAGATTGGAATCCTTTTTATTTGCTTTCTTGCATTTTTATCTAATTATTTTCTCTGGAGGATACATGCTGTATTTCTGAAAGCTTATGATATTTATTCTGTTTGTTGTGCTTGTGGAATCAAACTTTGCTTGTTTCCAATCTATGTACCAGATAACACGCAGGGATGAGGAAATGGCACCTTTTGTTGCGGGAGCAAAGCGGAATTACATATTTGGTGGAATTTGTAGTATTGCAGCAAGTGCATCTATCAAGGTTTGGATCCGTACTTACCTACAAAATTTGGAACATGAAGTTTATGTGCAATTTTCTTTATTCAACACTTCTTCCCTTTTGAACTAATATTCAGAAACATAATGTCTTGTTAGGCTTTGGCGGACATGAGATCAATTAACCTTTTCGGGGTTCAACAGATATGTCGAAATTCAATTGCATTGGAACAGGTAACTTATGTATCTTACACTACTCCAGTCCACAGTCCATCATCTGGTTGGGAGTTAATTCTGTAGTAGGAGAGTCCATAGTCCATCACTTGAGTTGACTGATTGGTGGTTCAAATGCAACTTATCAATTTTGATATGTAAAGTTTTACAATCTTGTCATTACAGGCCCTTGCAGCTATTCCATCAATTGATAGTGAAGCTGTACAGCAGAGATTCGATCATGTCCGGACCTACTATGAACTATTAAATATGCCCTTTGAGGCAAGTCAGCTGAACTATAGTTTCTTTCCATGTATAAACCTTTGTACTGCAAATACTAAGATCAATGTTATCTACAGGCCTTGCTTGCTTTCACCACAGAGCACGAGCACTTGTTTACAGCCACAGAGTGGGTTGCCATGACTTGTCTATTTATTTTAGTCAGAATGAAAATCAATATTTTATTAAATAACGCATTTCTCGGTTTTACAGGTACTCTAATCTGTTAAAGATCCAGGTCCCAGGAAGGGAAATTCCTCCAGATGCACATGATCGAGTATCAGACATCTTATCCCATTAGCTTTTTCTTATTTATTTTTGGGTGAGGATTGATTTATTATGTAAAAATATAAGTGGTTCATCCTGGATGTGGTCCCAGCATGAATATGTAGGATTGATTTCATTTTCTAGACAGCTTGATAATTAGATGAAGCCGCCACTTCAATGGAAGTCAGCTGCCTAGCACGTGACATTCGAATTTTTGCCGGATATTGTAGATGTAATGGTTTTTGCAATTTCCTCTTGTCAATTTCTTGTGTAGTGTGATTATCTTTCTTTCGGTTTTAGGTGGGGTTTGGTCAATGTTGATGAGAGATAATGATATTGCGATGTAAACTTGTTGCTATTCGTTGTAAATCATTCGTTCATATTCATGCTAAAAGAGTTTCAGTTTCAGTTTCTTCCAAGACTCGATTTTGGTTGTTTAAATTATATTTGGTTTGGTCAATTTGTAAATAATCAAAATCATATCCAAACAAATGCTAAAGAAATATCCGAACCAAAACTTCTTGCCAATTGGAACTAATATTAATTCAAAATTTTGTGGAGAAATGTTCTTTGAGGAATTTCATTGTTTGTACAGAAGAAGATTTTGTAAAGAATGGCCTGGCTATGTGTTTCTGTTTCTATTTATGCTTGATAGGCAATTTTTTTTTTTTTAAGGTTTTGTTCTGAAACTCAATCTGCATATTTGTTTCTCCTCAAGTATTGGACAGCTTCTTTTAATGAAATTTTGCATATGCTTATTAAAAGAGAATTACAGAAATGATAGTCATTGATATAGACTATCCAACATAAAAAATTGGAAGTCAACAGTTACACTCTATCCTCACCTTTTCATGATTACTGATCTTAGTTAAAAGAGTATATGATTCTCTCATTTGAATCGTAATTTTGCTTATTACTTTTGTGATTTTATTACATGGATTGAATGGATGAAACCGCTTTGTATGAAATATTGTTGTGGTTTTAGTATATAAGAGGGAGGAGGGCAAATGTGTTATTTGAGTAATAAAGATAGTGCAATTGTATGATCCAACAAATCCAATATATTTTTTTTTTGAAATAAATTTAAATTTTATTAATTTCCGGTAGTTGAATACAAATTTTAATAGAAATGACTTGACATAAAATCAATTATCCTAACAAAAGCAAACTGATTCGCAGATTACAAATGTTCAATAAAACATCCAACTGTCATATAGTTTATTTTAAAAAATTGCCACTGTAATAATGTAACTTTCGCCATATAGTTGATTTTGAAAAATTGCGACTGTAATAGTATAACAATATAACAAACTACTGTCCTCTTTGTGAGCATTTAAAATACAACAGTGCATAAACATACCACCAGACTCATAAATTAAAAAAAAAAAAAAAAAAAACTTTCAACAAAAAGAGACGACAAAACTTCTAAAAAAAAATAACATAAAAAACAAAATACAATCAAAAACAAAATAATAAACAAATCTAATATTTAAATATAACAAACCTATATAAATCGTCTGCACCATAATCCATAAACATAATAAAAGCAATTAATTAAATATAACATAAATATTGCTTGCTTTGCAGTGGATAATGATGGAGAAGTAAGGGATTAAAATCCAGGCTGATGAAGAAATTGCTGGTGGTATTATCAGTAGTAATAGCATAACGGGCTTGTAAACAACATTCAGCCTAAATGCTGATGCCAAATACATGTTTGATATCGCTGTTATTGTCGGACTCTGATGTCTTGCTCTGGCCGTATTTACACTTATCTTTACATGCCTTTCAATTCCTTCTCCATACAATTCTCTGCCTGACATTATTCTTTGTCTAATTCATGACATTTTTATCATTGTAATTTCTAATTATATTCTAAAATCCTAAAAGAAATTATAAGACCTTTCTTAAACCCTACTTCTTGAAAAACAAACCCTCACTTTCAACTTTTTTTTTTAGGGAACTCACTTTCAACTTTCAATCAATCAAATCTAATTAATTTCTATCCTAATAAAAATATATATAAATAAAAATTCAAGTAAAAAAAAAAAAAAAAAAAAAAAAAAAGAACACTCAACCAATTATAAATTTTTTTGTTTAACTGGCAACCAATAAACCAACTCCATTTTACATATCATTGTGTTTCCTTAAATGACTAATTAAGATTTATACAAGTTAAAACTTAAAATTAAGGTAAAAAAATTAAATTAGTTTTCGAACTTGCCACCTGAGATAAATTAGAATAAAATCACCTTTTTTGTCATTAAAATTCTCATACTTGACAATTTTTGTCAAATTAATCTTTGGTTAAACTTTGAGCAATGCGTTAACTATAAAATCAGACGAAATAACGTTAATTTCATAAATTCCGTTTGGCATAACTTTTTAGAAAAGTGTTTTTCTAATTTTTTTTTTAGTTTTTTCAATTTTGAAAAGTATTTTTGAAAAAATAGAATGTTTTTTTCAAAAAATAGGATTGAAAAAAAAAACAGTTTAAAAAAAATAATCAATTAAATAAAAAAATTTAAAAAGTATTTTTTTAGCCTACAGGCTAATAGTAGTAATCAATTAAATTTAAGTTTTAGAGGTATGAGTAAAAATTATTTTTCGATATTGTGTAATAATTGAATGTTTTAATGAATAAAATTGATGATATTTTGTTGATCATTATAGACATCTTTATTTAATATTAAAAATTAAATTCCAGGGACAAAGCAAAAAATTAAACAATCAAATGAATATAAGAATTGCAAAATCTAAAATATCTTTCATTAATATCTATAAATAACATTCAAA
>CATKHJ010765680.1:0-12379 GCA_949750685.1 Vernicia montana | reverse complement strand
AGAATAATTTTAAATCACTTCCCATATCATAATATACACTATTAACATTGATACCTTACTCCTTTCAATCAAAATAAACATATAAAAATTCATACAACAATCAAAAATCCAAACCGAGCACTATACACACAACATGAACAAAAGCATCGATTCATTCCCATTATGATTACTATCATGCACTATATATAGAATACATATATTCTATATCGTTTCATAGCTCAAATGGGCTATGGATATCTCGGGTATTACACTACCGAATCTCATAATTCACTTCGTCGATCCATGAGTATCCTCAATCTCGTTATCGAATACCTCGACTCGTCATACTCTTGTACCAAATTCCTTACTTGCTTTGTCTATATCGAACCTGTCTACTTACTTGATGTATCGAGTTCTCTGCTTATCTCGCTAAACTGAACCCATCTACTTGTTTCGCTTCATCCGATATTGAACTCATTTGTCTACCTTGCTTCACTATCGAAATCTCTTGTTCCTCTCATACCGATTCGTCCTCCACCTCGTCATCTTGCTTCTATTCACTTCGCAGTCCCTCACCTCACCTTCGGCCTCGTCACTAAAACTCATTCGTACTGAAATCTCACTTTTGTCACTAACCTTGTCCTTAGTGTTAAACACTCGCTTACACAAAGATTCTATCATTCTCATTTCCTTTTCTCAGAACTAGTATAGAAATCTAACATAATTCCCTAACCATCCCTTCATCCTCACCAGCCTTAATCCCTCTTCTTAAACTTGGGTATTACAATTTCCTTTTAAGACTAACATTAAAGAGATGCTAACTCATAGGCGAACCTACATACAAAGATGGAAAAGACTAGTAAGAGAACAATAAGACAATTACAAATGCTATCAAAAGGAGCAAGCTAAGAAAAAATCTCAAGTTGAAGCTATAAAGCAAAGTTTGCATTAATGCTCTTTTCTCCTTCTTAGCTGATCCCAAGACTAAAGCTACCTTGTGCAACCACAAGTACATAGTTGAAGGTGTTGGTGAAATCTTTTGTTGCCTCTACTGGAAAAAAGTACAAAAAATTGTCTTTGTTTCTTAAGGGTAGGTTAAAATTTTTTTGAACTAATAAGATTACTTGTTTCCTTTTCATGCAATTAATAAAACACATTTTTATTGTAAGTTCAAGCATTTGAAAAGACTTGTGAGAAAAAAAGTGAAAGAAAGAAAAAGAAAAATAAGAAAAAACATAAAAGAAAAGAATAGCCCTCCTAAGGTGTCACAATATGGCACCCTAGGCAGAAGTTAAGGGTAGAAAGTGAGATATTTAATAATTTCTTTCTCTCTCCTGCCCTCCAAAGACTCTAATTGCGCCTTGAGTAGCTCTTGATTGACTACTTAGCAGTCAGTCAGTTACAAGCAAACTTTTTTCTTTCTTTAAATAATATAATCTTTAAATAGTTATGGAAAATAAAATACAAGTCTAAGAATTACAAATAAATAATTCATAAATTTCTTTTAAATTGTACTTAGTTTTATAATTTGAAAATTACTTACTTTATATTCCAACTATAAATATTTAAATATATAACTAATTTTTATAAATTTCTTAAAAATTAAAATAAAGGATTCTCAAAAAAATTAAAATAAATTATTAAAATAACAACAGTCTACACCTAATATTTTACTATATAATATCATAAAATGTTCTAATTAATTTTACAAATTTGGAATACAAAAAGTAAAATTTAGAGTATTACAATGCAAAAGTAAACCCATAGTTTAGGGATACTTAATTTAGCACAAATTTTAGAGATGTTGTTAATTCATTAAACTCATATTGTTAAGCAAAGTAATTGACTCAATTAAAAGTCATGTCAAAACTCTTTTGTTTAGTGCTCTAATGCAACAAGCCTTCTTCCACTTCTAAATTAAACATGAGAAAATCCAAAAGGTGATTTTTTTTAACAATATTAATTTACATTTTGCAATTTAAATATAAACAATTGACTTGAAATTGGGCAAATCTTAAAAAGGAGCATGCAATTTAAATATAAACTTTTGGATCTCCTACAAGATTACATGCAAAGTACATTTTAGGTATCTTTAGGTGACAACTTTGTTGTGTAAGTGATGTCTTTCCAAGTCAACTTCAATGACATTGTTTCAAATTTTTTATAAAAGCATTCGCATTTTTTACTACATGCAACTATGTATTTTTATTTGCTCCACCGCCTGCTTTTGTGAAAGTGACATAGGGGGCCTCTTATGGGCCTCTTGTTTCCATCATATGGTCAAAGATTCCTTTTTATGGTGATGCAATCTCTTTTAAGACCATTTCTTTATATTTTAAAAAATAAAATATTAATAAAGCTTTGTATGATTTTAATTTTTATTATATTATTTAAAATATTGATATTTCATATATACATATATAAGCTTAATTTAAAAAAAAAAATTGAACTTCTATATTTTTTATAATTATTTCACATACTTTAAAATTTGGTAATTTTTAATAGGAAGTTATTAATTTATTACTTATTACTAGCTCCAAATTTAAGTGAAAATCTACCTAAATTTACTGATACATCATGCTAGTATTATAAATAATAAAAAAATTCCATTTAAACTTACTTTTAAACCACGGTGTTTTGATATGAGAAAAAATAAAATTTCAATCTTGTCTTATTCTCCGTTCTCAAACTCTTGATTCGTAACTTTCACAGTAAGCAAAACTTTTCTTTCATCAACAGATCTCACCCATCAGCATTGTTTCTCACCTCAACACTCGTGAGATTCAGCAAATAAAAAGCGTTACGGGAGATGCAGCAAGCAAGACTTTTTTTTTGTTAATGAAAAAAAAAAAAGTAGTTATATGAATTTTTCTTATTTTTTTTTATTAATGAATATGACACATGTTTATAATACTTGAATACATGTTACTTTTCTGTAATTTTAGGTCTATTTTCATCTCAACTTGAGTCGATAACACTGCAATAAATTAATAAATTCATGCAAGAAATTCTCAAATTTTAATGTAATAAAATTACAAAAATTTTAAAAATTTTTAAGAAATTTTTTTAACTCTTTTTGAAATATATATATATATATATATATATATATATATATATATATATATATATATATATATATATAATTAGTATTACCTAATTTATAAATATCGTATTAACTGAATTTGAAATTAATTAAACAAGTTGTTAAATTAAATAATGAAATAAATTGTTTAAAAAAAATCTATATTTTAAAATCTAATAATAATAATATAAAATTTGAATATTTAAATTGGGTTTTTGAATGTCATTAAAAATAAATAACTCGACCAATGAACTTTAAATTCAATAGTACTTAAATCATTTTTAGAATTAAAAGATCTCAAATTCAAATTTTAATGAAAGTGAAATTTATAAAAAATAATAATAATAAATATCTTGAAATAAAAGTATAAGGTATGAACTTGTGAATTAAATTGGTTAATATGGTTGGATTTGACTCATTTGTAAGTCCTAATCTGCTCATGCATACAGAGTATTTTTATCTTGGAAGGAGTGACGAACAAAAGAGATTTCAAGTGTAAAACAAATTAGATTTCAAACCTCAACTCAATAGGACAAGAGTGGTCAAGGGGAATCTCTCTTAAGATGCTACACTCATATGTATAGTATGCTAAAGTTATGAAAATTAAATTATGCATAAATATAATTAAAATTATTTTGTATGTATAATAATATAAATTGATCTTTTATTATTTTTATGATTTTAAGTTAGTTTACATTCAGCTATGTGAATATATTAATAAACTGAAGAATTAAAATAAACATGTATGTATATTTTTTTAATTAGTAGTAAGTATTTTTGTAATTATTTTAAATTTCATAATCAATTATTTTTTTATGCAACCTAGCTGAATTCAAAAGAAAATTTTATCTTTTAATTATAAAGTTTAAAAATTAAGAGTTGGAAATATAATTGCAAAGTTTTAATTTCATTTTATCAAATGCCTTTATATTAGTGATTAAATACTCAATATATATATAAAAGTTAAACTCAAAAATTATTTTTAAGTAAGGTGTTGTTTGATAACATCATTCAGTACTTAAAATTAAAATTTTCAACATTTAATCGTTTTAAATAGTTTGATAACAAATATCTTAAAAGTCTCAATTAAATCAAAAATCAATTAAAATGATAAGTTAAAATTTTAATTTAAAATTTATACTGAATACAATAAGTGATTAAATTTTTAAATAATTTTACATTTTAAAAATTATATCACTTATATTATTCAGTACTTAAATTTCAATATTTAAATTTTCAGCATTTAATTTTCAGTTTTATTAAATATTACCAGACTCTCTCAAATTTTAAAGTCGATTTGAGTTCAAGTTGTTTTGAATTTCAGTCAAGTTCAAGTAAGTCTTGACCTTATTTTTTGTGCAGATTTAAATCAATTTTTTTTTTTAAATAAGGTCTAAAATTATCACCTCTAATTTTGTTGGAGTCAAATTTTTACCCTATTTTTTGAATAGATTCAAGTCAGTTTTTTGAATAAGATAAAAAAAAAAAAAAAAAAGTTACCAGCTCTAATTTTGTCTAATAAGATAGTTGTGAATTATAAGATTCTCAATTATAAGAAAAGAATGTGCATAAACTCAAAGTGCATGATATACCCTAGCTAGGAAAGAAAAAGAATTATAGCTCTTACTACATGTGGATTTTTGGGTGCCCTTATATTAATATCATATTTATTTTTTAGGATATCCTCTAGAATATAATCAAATTTTTAGGATTCCTTTGGCATTTCACCAATTCCAAAAATTCTTTAGCTACAAACAGTGCTCAACTTTATTTTATGTAATCTTTTACCAAGTGTGAATGAAATCTTCGTACTAAACAATATTCTAGTATATATATATATATATATATATATATATATATGTATATCTGTGTGTGTGTATCTTTCCTTTATTTTTTCTGTTTTGTTCTTTTGTATATACATCAAGAACAAAGAAAAAAAAATTTATATATATATATATATATATATATATTGCCAAATGAACAAGAAAAAATATTAGACCTTACAGCTCTTGTCAGACCAATACAGATATTTGCTCTGTTCAGAAAAATATTATTGAATTGTCCTTGAAAATAATTTTTTTTTTCTTTTCAATAGTAAAACTTTGAGATTTCAATTAGTAAATCTTAAATTTTAAAATTGTTAAAATTTGTTAGTGTGAAAACACTCAAGAAGAATCAATAATGGTGGCTACCTACCTTGCCATTGTCAAAGCTCTCATGTGCAGCTCCAGCTACTCCATGTGCACAACCAATAACTCCTTTAATCAAACCTTCATTAATCACTATTTATAATTCTATAAATACCAATATATTTCTTTTTGTAATTACATCATTCATTAATATAAATCATCTGTTAATCATGTAATCTAACATGGTATCAGAGTGTAAATAGCTCATTCAAGCTCAGACACCCTAAAAATTCAGAAAATTAAATTTTTGCTCTGTTTTTTCGGTCCCATAGTTTCTGTATTTTTTGCCTCTCCATGCACACGTCAATAATTTTTTCTGACCATACCATTAGCTATCCAGTGAAATTCTAAGAATTTTGACACAAACCTCGCCGGAAAATGACTCCAGACGCGCCATCACGCGCGTCCTGAAGATCGGCGACTGGTCCTCACGCACGTCACGCGCTGGCTGGAGGTTGAAGACGATCCAGTCAGCGCCACGTCAGTAGAAACAGCCCAGTCAGCGCCACGTCAACCAATCCGCGCCCGCCACGTGACACCAGTTAGCTGCCACGTGTCATCTGCCACGCCATCAACGGCAGACCCTTCAGCCAATCACCTCACACCACGTGTCACATGTCAGTGACACGTGTCCTCTGTAGCACCGCCCAGTCAGCGCCACGTCAGCCAATTCGAGCTTGCCATGTGTTTCACGTGGGACTCACTGTCAGAATTACCAACAATTCTTTCAATCAAGCTTCCATTAATCACTCTTTGTAATTTTATAAATACCAATATATTTCACTTTGTAATTACACCATTTATTAATATAAATCATCTGTTCATCATGTAATCTAACAAAATTGAAAAATTCATGATAATTGCATGTAATTTAAACTCCCATGACTGTTAATTATTTTAGTTTGCTAGAAGAGATGTAGCAGATAAAGGCTAATCTTTATATATTAGCTGAGTGAAGAAGTTAAAACCAAAATATGCCACATGTTATGTTTTAGATGTTTTAGAACGAGTTTAAAATTGATTTATGGTAAAATCAGGTAACCGGTTTTTAAATTTTCATTTTAAGATATATTAAGTCACTTCATCAAATTTATTTCACATCATTATGTTTTTATATGTCTCGATTAGAGTTTATATAAATTAGTATATATAATTTTTTATCATTTTTTTAATTGGTACATAATAAATTTGACCCATATATATATATATATATATATATATATATATATATATTATTTATTAATATTTAAAATTATAAAAAGATAATATTTAAATTTAATAAAATAATAATAATAATTTACGTATGTTAAAATATTTTAAGAAAACATAATTTTGTTAAATAAAAAAATATATAATAAAAAATTGCACAAAGCGCTTGATATATTTTAGGTAATTTAATATCCATTGAGTCATATATTCAGGGGAGCTTCATGTTTAGAATGTTAGAATTAATTCTAGTCGTCTAATTTTTATCTGAGATAACATGCAGGAGGAGTTTGTTCAAAGAATGTTGAAATCATTAACTCTCATATATCTTAATACCTGAATATATTAGATCTCTAACTTGTCCAACCAACAGTAAAACATAAGTGTTTTGCCATCATAAAAAATGAGGATAATGTTAGTCTAATAGACTACTGATTTGACTTTGATGATAACAAAGAAATTAGAAGACCAGTTAGTTGTGTATTTGCTTGCATTATACTAATTTATTTTGCAAGTTAAGAGAATCTGCTAACTTGAAGATTGGCGTACTAGAAGAAAATCAGATTAGATGAACCAATACTTCAAGTGTTTGGAATAAGGTGTTGGAGTCCATAAAAAATAAATCAAAACACTACACCAAGGAACTGAGGAAGAACTTGTAAAGATATATAGCCTAAGTAAGAAGTTCTTAGTTTTTATGTAAAATAGTTTAGAAGGCTTGTTCAAGCTGAAAATTTCTTTTAAATTAATTTTTTAGAATTAATTAAAAAGGTTTTAAAATTGAGAAATTAACTTTCGAGAATTTTTTAGTTAAAAAGTAAATTAGAAGACCTGAAAATATTAGATGACTAGGAACTCTACTGATTAAATCTTCTAATTATTTACGTCTCAAAAGGAAAATGATTTAGTATTGATTAGTTGACCTACAAACGGAATAAAATGATAAATGAACTGATTTGTAAGTCAAAGGAACAAAAAGTGAAGTGGTAGGTGAGATGTCTCTTTCCTTTAACCTGAAATGTAAGTGATCCAGACAGATAACCTGTCTGACTCATTAAATGAACCTGTAGAATGTCTAGTTGACTTCATAACAGACAAATAAAAAGCTGACATTGGACTGAAATGAAAATAATTGTTTTCTAAGAATTGAAATCTGATGACAACTGGTTAAAATATTTGAAAATCAAATTAATCCCTCCTTCCTTTTTCCCTCCAATGACTATATCAAAATTTGTCTATAAATAGAACACTTAAGAACACTTTAGACTTTGATGAAGTTGGGCATTTTTTTTAAAGAGTTTAAGTGCAAAATCTTTTTAATCTTTAAAACCTTCATCTGTTGAGCTTAAATTTTTTTTATCAAAATTCTGATTTTTTTATTTTCTAAGAAAATTTCTTCTTAGACAGAATTCTAATCTATATAAGTTGATTTGTAAGTGATTCATCTACAATCTGTTTTCTGTTTTATTGTAAAGGTTTCACGTAGCACCTTGTAAGCTAGTGAGAGATTACAAACACCTAATGAAGTTTGTAGGTAGAGGTTGCATACACATATTAAAGTTAGTGGGTAGAGGTTGCAAGTACCTTGAAGCTTGTGGGTGAGAAGGTAGGGATAACTTTCTCGGGTAGTCTTCTAGGGTGGTTAAAAGCTATTGTAATAGGCTTGACTCTAGCCCTCCAACAAAGTTGCTTAATAGAGAGAAAATCTCAAAGTGGGTTGCTTTGAGGATTGGATGTAGGCAAGAGAGCCAAACTAGTATAAATTGCTGTGTCATTTTTCTCTTCTCTATTCTCCTATCCATCTACTTTTCTTTATGTTTTTCAGTTTCTTCTAGTTAGCTATGCTACTTGAGCTAATATAAAGATTGTGTGAAAAGAACTTGACAAACGAAATGCACTTTTATCAATCTCAATGATGTAAAGTGATTTATTTAAGTTCAAATTAATTAACCTCACTTGCAATATTTTTAATTATGTTCCATTGCAAAATAGTAATCTAAAGGATATAGTAACAGAATCCGCATAAGACCAGTGATAGACAAGATGTCTAACTTCAATCACTATGCAGCTAGAACATATCTAGATGTCTGTTTAAACACTGTCTTACTCCAGTATTCTAATTCATTGTGTTATCATAAGTTAGCAGGAATGAGCTATGACTGTTTCCTATTCTATATAATTTCCTATTATGTATATTTCCTATATAGTTTCCCTTAATTTAGGAATATATATATATAAGTTTATGTTTGACCTATTTACCATATATAGGTCCTTGTATCTTGTATATATATCATTGAAATATATGAAAGTATTCATTTCGCATATTTACAACTTGGTATCAGAGCTTTAGGGTATAATCTTTTCCTCTTTCTCTAAAAATTTTAGCTACCTCTTCTTCCTTAAAAACCTTAGCCGCATCTGCTCCTCCTTCCTAAAACCCTAGCCGCTCCTCTCTTCTTCCTTAAAAACCCTAGCCGCAGCTGCCCCTCCTTTCAAAAATCTTAGCCGCACCTCAGTATGTCTGCCAAAACTGACGGTGAATCTTTTAAAAGCAAGAAAACATCTACCATGACCATTCAAAATGCTCCTTCATCCATCCATATTAAATTGGATGGCTCTAACTATTGGGTCTGGTATAAGATTTTGGAGATGCATATTGCTGGAAGAAAAAGAATGGGCTATATCAATGGGAAAAAGGTTGCACCTACAGAAGGTGATTCAGGCTATAATGAATGGGAGGCTGAAGATGCACTTGCCAAATCTTGGCTCATTAATTCAATAAGCGATAATCTGATGTCATACTTTGTGTAGTGTGGCACGGCAAAGGAAGTATGGGATGCTGTAAAGAGAAGTTACCTTGATGTATCTGATTCTTCTGAAGTTTATGAATTGATGAAGAAGTCTTTCCAATTACGTCAAGGTGGCCATCCTCTAGCAGAATATTACAATGAATTAAACTCAATTTTTATGTAGCTTTATTACCAAAGGCCAAACGATATGACTTGTGCTGTTGATATTGAAAAATATAGAAATCGTATCACAGAAGACAGAGTTTATATCTTTCTTGCTAGTCTTAATCATAACTTAGATCAAGTGAGTAGCCATGTTTTAGCTACTTCTCCACTACCAAAATTAGAAGAAGCATATTCCTTGGTTCGTCGAGAAGTACAACGACAAGTTACCATGGGTGCAGAAAATCACTCAGAGGCTTTAGCTCTAGTTGTCCAAAAGAGTAGTCCTATTTCTTCTCTTGGAGATTCTACATCTTCTCAATCTCGGTTCTGCACCTACTGCCATAAGAATACACACACAGTTGATGTTTGTTGGAAGAAGCATGGTTATCCGGAATGGTATAAACTCAAGCAAGCTGAGAGAAAAAACAAGAAATCTACTCATAATGTTACTATCATAGATACGGCTACATCTCCATCTTCTGCTTCTCATGTATCTCGAGTATTTGCTCAATAAGGTAATTTTGGTTTATCCATTAGTTCTACTTGTCCTAATACTTAGGTTATTTATTCAGGGGCTACTGATCATATGACTAGTAACTCTTCTATCGTTGATTCTCTAACATCTCCACTAGTTAAGTCTGTACAAGTTGCTAATGGGAATTTTATGCCAATCAAAAGGGCTAGAAATGTGTCTCTTTCTCCAACATTTTCTATGTCATCTGTTTTACTTGCACCTACACTTTGAAATAACCTCCTTTCCATTAGTAAGATAATAAAGAATCTCAATTGTTTTGTTATTTTTCACTCTACTCATTGTGTTTTTTAGAACAATCTTACGAAGATGACAATTGGCATTGGTAGGGAGAGGGATGGTCTGTATTATTTGGAGGATCATTGAGACATAGCCACACCTAATCATGGCTTCCAAACAAAGAGAGAAATATCTGATAGAGAGAAAATTATCCTTTGGCATTGTCGGTTGAGACATCCATCTTTTTCTTATTTAGAACGTTTGTTTCCTAAATTATTTTCCAATATTTCTGTTTCTAGTTTAAGATGTGAACAATGCATTTATGCTAAAAACCATTGTGTTCCTTTCAAAGTTAGTTTTTATTAAAGTATTATTCATTTTTCATGTGTTTATACTGATGTGTGGGGTCCTTTCTTTACCCCTTATGTTTCAAGACATAAATATTTTGTATTTTTTATTGATGATTGTACTAGGGTCAGTTGGGTATATTTGATGAAATCTAAGAGTGATGTTTTACATATTATTCCTCAGTTTTACAACATGATTCTTACTTAATTTAACACTAAAATTAAATTTTTTTATTCTGACAATGGTCGTGAGTTTGTGAATCAATCTCTTGCTGATTTTATGAAACAACATGGCATTCTTTACCAAACAACTTGTATTTACACTCCCCAACAAAATGGCATAGTAGAACGTAAGAATCGCCACCTCTTTGAAGTGGCTTGAGCCTTATGTTTTACTATGCATGTTCCAAAACATTTCTGGGCTGAAGCTGTCATGACTGTTGTTTTTCTTATCAATCAAATGCCTGTTAGGATTGTTGATTTTCAAACCCCTTTAAGGATGTTATCTGGATTTCATTCCATTCCCTCTGTTCTAAATATTTGTCCTAAGGTTTTTGGTTGTGTGCTATGTTCATGTTCATTCTCTTCATAGAGATAAACTTGATCCCCGTGCTATCAAATGTGCTTTTCTTGGCTATTCTAATTCACAAAAAGGGTACAAATATTTTTATCCTCCTACAGGAACCTACTATGTGTCAATGGATGTTTAGTTTTGTGAAAATGAGTCCTATTTTTCTGGAAATATATCTATGGTTCCTCTTCAGGGGGAGACTGGTAGTAAAGAAAAGGAACAATTATGGTTGGGAGAGAAAAATATATGGGTCTTAGGTACAAAAAATATTAAGGAAATTGGAGAAGCCTCAGTTTTAGATGACGAACCTAATGGTGAGGAACCTAATAGTGAGAGACTTGAGAGACCAACTCATTTTTTTGAGAAAATATATTCTAGGAGAAAGGAAGATATCACTATTATACCTCCTTCTAATTATACTACCTCTCTTGATGATATTACCATGCCATCGGATGAATCTCCCAAGACTGACACTAAGGTATGTACCTATTCCCCTGAATCTCTTGAAATTTCTAATCCCAATTTTAATTTTGATCAAAATATGAGATATCCTCTTTGTGAAAGAAAAGCACCTAATAGATTCTGTTTTTCAAAAGCCTCCAATGTTGTTTATCCGATCTCTGAATTCATATCATATCATCGTTTGTCTAAAATTAACTTAACATTTTCTCTTCAGTTGTCTTCTATTTATGTTCCTAGTCATTTTCAAGAAGCCCTTAAAGATCCTAAGTTGAAGGATGCAATGGTAGATGAAATGATGGCTCTCCAAAAGAATTCTACTTGGGAAATGGTCGAGTTATCAATGGGAAAGAAGACCGTGAGATACAAATGGGTATTCACTGTCAAATACAAGTCAGATGGGATGGTTGAAAGATACAAGGCTAGGCTGGTTGCAAAAGGCTATACTCAAACCTATGGTATTGACTATCAGGAGACTTTTGCACCAGTTGCCAAGATGAATACTGTTTGTGTCATACTGTCACTTGCAGTTAATTTAGACTGGCCTCTACGATAATTTGATGTGAAGAATGCATTTCTTCATGGTGATTTGACAAAGGAAGTGTTCATAGATCCACCCCCAGGATTTAAACTAGAAGAAGGAAAGGTATGCAAACTAAAAAAGGCATTGTATGGATAAAACCAATCACCAAGGGCATGATTTGGGAGATTGAGCCATGCAATGAAGAAGTATGGATTCAAGCAAGCTTTGGCAGATCATACATTGTTCTATAAACATGATCATAATAATATTACCTTGCTTCTTGTCTATGTTGATGATATGATTGTAACAGGTAATAAC
>CATKHJ010765574.1:0-11882 GCA_949750685.1 Vernicia montana | reverse complement strand
AAAAAACAATTAAATAAGGAAATGAAAGAAAGCACAAAATACACAAAAGAAAAGTGAAAGAGGGAGAAAGTCTATTTTAATTGGATTTGATGCTTTTCAGATAAGCATGCCTACGTATCCCTTCGAATGGGAATCAAAATCCACGTAGTTCGAGGTTTGTTTTAGTTTGAACCTTTTATCATGTTTCAGTTCATTGATTAAAGGTTGGTTGGTTGATTTTAATCAAACAAATTTGATTACCAAGTTGTTAATTAATTCAGATTAAATTAACAAACAAAAGAGGATCAGAACAAGTTAATTATTTCAGTTTTAATTAACATGCCTCTTAAAGCAATTAAAAGAAAAGGATTAGGGAAAATGGGAATATATAAGGAAATGGGAGAAGCAATAACTAAGCTATAATAAAAGAACTAAAAGAAAGGGGAATAAAGAAAAGGGAACATGCAAAGGGAATAAAGCAATAAAAAGAAACTAAGCTAAAGAAGACAAAAGCAAACAAAGCAACAAAGAAACAAAACAAAACTTCAAAACAAATAAAATAAATAAATGAAAAAGGAAAGAAAATAAATACCTTTTGAAGACGAGGCTTGGGGACGTATGGACGGAGCGGGCGACCGAATCGTAATTCCACCTTGACTTGACTCGGCAGAACCAAAGCCTCCAAATGGTTACTAGGACGGCTCTTAGGACTCTCTCGAACTGGCTTGAGAGAACCCACAAACAACCATCCAAAAGAAAAACTTTGAACTAAAAGGCAGCTCTTTTGAACCAAGCTTTTTGAAAATGCTAGCTTTTAACCAATTAGGTTTGATTTTAGCTAGTTAAGTCTATTGAATTGTGTAGAAATGAGTTGAGGGGATAGTTTATATAAGAATAGCAGCTAGGGACATTTCTCACATTTTCCAATATGGGATAACGAATCAAAACAGCCAAAACCGCACACGGGCTTCCTGGGATCGCACACAGGCCATTCTGGACCGCACAGAGAAATAGAGACCTCACAGGCCCATTTCAGGACCGCACAGGGCCTGTGCGAAATCGTACAGCCTTGTGCGAAACTACACAGGGCGTGTGCAGTTCCTGGGGGACCCTGTGCGGTCCTCCAGGTCAAACGGCCTGATTCGTTCGATTTTTCGACCCTTTCTTGCCCGTTTCAGCTTCCGAGACTTATTCGCATGTTCGAAGGTTCAGACGGTACAAAATTCAGGGTTCGCACATACCCCCATTGCCAAGCTCTTTGCAAGGCGTTGAATCAATGCCAAGCTCTAATAGACATTACACTTGAAACATTGGTAGCTTTTCTCACTAACACTACCAAAGCTGCATCCATTTCCTTCAATGATAATGACTTGCCAAAAGGAGAGCCTAACCATAACCATGCCCTGTACATAATAGTGATGACCCAAGGAAAGACTATCCCTATGGTACTGATTGATAATGGTTCAGCTTTAAATGTGTGCCCTTTGAAAGTAGCAAGTTGTTTGGGATTGGAGGCCTCAGATTTTACACCTTCTGATCATATTATAAGGGCCTATGACAATACCAAGAGGGAAGTATTGAAAGTGGCCACTCAAGATGTCGCCATCGGACATATCACTTCTCCTATCCCATTCCAAGTTATTGATGTACCTGCATGCTTTAACCTCCTCCTTGGAAGACCATGGATACATCAAACTAAAGTTGTCCCCTCCTTACTCCACTAAAAGCTTAAGTTCCTATATGGAACTTCAGTTGTTACTGTTAAAGGGGACATGTATGGAAAAAGCGAGGTCCCAAGCCCTATGCCCATCCTAGAAATTCAACCTGAGCAATCCTCTTTACCATTATCCAGTTTTTCCTTTGACATAGTACAGTTTATAGAAGAAGAGGGAGGTAAATAGTTCATTTCTTTTGACTTTGATCCTTATGGTAACATTGTTGTGGCTAATATGTTAAGGAACATGAATTTTTTTCTTAGTTTGGGTTTAGGCAAAGGCCAGCAGGGAATGAGCAGCTTTAAAGAGTACCCCATAGCTACTCCACCTTTTGGGCTTGGCTATAAGCCCAATGAAAAGGATTTGGCTGAATTGGAAAGATGGGCCAAGGAGAGGGTGGCAGCCCTAAAGAGAGGTGAGTTCTATGATTGGTCCATGCGCCCCTATTTCAAAACCCTGAATTGTTATTTTGTGAAAGAAGGTGAAGACTTTTCATATTGTGGTTTTCCAGAACCATGGGTCTGTCCTATTACCAAGAAATTAATACCGGGATTTGAAATATTATTTGATATCAAGTTAAGCATGGAAGAATGCGAGCCAGTATTAATGTTGGATTAAGATTGGGAGGATAACATGAAGGCCACTCTCTTTGATCAAGTCTACATGATCGAAGGTGAGGAGGAGATGGATCCAATTCATTTGATCCAACCAGCCCGGAACCAGCTTGACAATTGGTACCATGAAGGAGAAGATAGCCATTCTGAAGTCTTATCTAATCTAGAGCCTTTTGAGTCTTTTTCCCCATTTTCTTTTGAGTCTGTAAATAATCGTCCCAGTCATTCCTTCAATTTTGATGTAACCATGGATAATGGTCTTTTCATCCGCAATAAGAAATTTGAATTTTCCTCTTATGATCCTGTCTCTTATTCCTTTTTCATCTCTTGAATCTAATTTGAATAATACATCAGAAAAAGAAATAAATAAAATAAAAAATGATGCAAGCAAAAAACCAATCAATACTGGCACCAATGAAAATCCCAAAACTACATTCTTCGCATCTGCATGTCATAACAAGGATGGCATTGTCAAATTGATCCAAGAGTTTGTTGACTATTTTGCATGGGCTCCTAAGGACATGACTGGGATAGATCCAAGAATAGCAGTACAAAAGATTCCCACTTATGAACAAATAAAGCCTATCAAACAGAAATTGCGAAGACTGAAGACAGAATGGTATTTGCCAATCAAAGAAGAGATCACCAAACAGCTAGATAATGGGCTTATAGAGCCGATCATATACCCCTTATGGCTAGCCAATATTGTTTCAGTTCCGAAAAAGGATGGTAAAGTACGAATGTGCGTTGACTATCGGGACTTGAACAAAGCCAGTCCAAAAGATGATTTCCCATTGCCACACATTGACTTATTGGTTGATCGTATGGCAGGTTCTGAAGTAGTCTCTTTGACTAACTTGTATGCTGGTTATAACCAAATCCAATTTCATCCACCAGATAAGGAAAAGACTGCTTTTGTGATCGAATGGGGTACATACTGCTATAGGGTAATGCCATTTGGATTGAAGAATGCAGGGGCAACTTATCAGAGGATGGCCACCACCATTTTCCATGACATGATCCACAAAGATGTTGAATATGTGGATGATATGGTAATAAAATCTGAAACAGTTGAAGAACACTTAGAAGCATTAAAGCGATTCTTCCTTAGACTTCGCCAATATAATCTAAAGCTGAATCTTGCAAAATGCCTTTTTGGCGCATCATCGGGAGTTTTCCTCGAGTATTTGGTCAGTCAAAAGGGAATTAAGGTTAATCCAGCCAAGTCAAAAGCAATTCTAGAGATGCCACCTCTGAAGACAAAAAAGGAGATTAGAGGTTTCTTGGGACGGCTCTAATAAATTAGTCGATTTATCTCTCAGTTGGCTGATGTGTGTGAGCCCATATTCAAACTGTTGAAGAAGGGAGCCTCTAAACAATGGAACGAAGACTGTCAGAGAGCTTTTGAGGAAATAAAAGAATACCTCATGAACCCTTCTTTCTTGCAACCACCCAGACCTGGTAAGAATTACTTTTATACCTCTCTGTCACCCAAGAAGCTATGGGGGCAATGCTTGCACAGAATGCCCCTAAATCCTACAAAGAAAATGTCGTCTATTACCTAAGCAAGCGTTTGCTCGCTCATGAACTCAAATACAACCATATTGAAAAGCTATGCCTTGCCTTGGTATGGGTTTGTCATAAACTTCAGCATTACCTAAGCTCCTACACTACTCATGTACTTGCTGACAAGAACCCATTGAAATTCCTTATGGAGAGGCCGGTTCTTGATAGTAAGATGGAAAGATGGATAGTTGTTCTAGAAATTTATGACTTGAGATACGTCCAAAGGAAAGCCATAGAGGGGAGTGAGATTGCAGATCAATTAGTCGCAGCCCCTGTAGACAGTGAATGGTCTGAGCCAAAATTCCCTGATGAAAATATCATAGAGCTTAAACTTGAAGTTTGGAAACTTTTCTTTGATGGTGCAGCAAACAACAAAGGTTATGGTGCTGGAATTGTCATGGTAACCCCTAAAGGAAAAAGCTTGCCCATGGATGTCAAGTTAGCTTTTGAAGTGACAAATAACGAAGCTGAATACGAAGCCTACATAGCCGGATTAGAAGTCGCTGTGAATCTAAGAATTCATTACTTGAAGGTCTATGGGGATTCGAATCTGATTGTGTCCTGAGCTCATGGAAAATGGAAGATAAGAGAAGAGCATTTGGTTCCTTACCATAAATGCTTGGAAAACCTTGCAAAAGACTTTCATGGACTATCATTCCATTATTTGCCCCGGGCTAAGAATCAATTTGCAGATGCCTTAGCCATACTTGCATCAATGCTGGATATGAGTGATGCAAAGATAATCAGGCCTGTTGTCATTGAGGTGAGAAGGCAGCCTGGTTATCACACCATGTGTATGAATATTCAATTGGCTGATAAGAAACCTTAGTTCTAGGATATTTTCAACTATCTTCAGAATGATGAATATCCAGAAGGGGCAATCAAATAGGAAAGAAGAACTCTGAGGCAGCTGGCCATTAACTTTAACCCAAAGCGTGATGTATTGTATAAGAAAGTGTGGGATAATATACACCTCAGGTGTGTAGCAGAGGATGAAGCTCAGTAGATCATGGAATGGGTCCATGGCGGTAAAGAAGGACCTCATATGAATGGAATTGCTTTAGCTCGGAAGATAATGAATCTGGGATACTTCCGGTTAACTATGAATGAAGACTATGCTAGGTTTGTACAGAGGTGTCATAAATGTCAGATATATGCCAAGCTTCAGAAGCAACCTCACATTCCCCTCAATCCAATCATAACTCCTTGGCCTTTTGCAACTTGGGGTATTGATGTCATCTGAAGGATAAGTCCTAAGTCTTCTGCTGGTCATGAATACATCCTAGTTGCAATTGATTATTTTTTGAAATGGATCGAAGCATCTCCATATTAAATGCTAGATTCCAAAAGGGTGGCTCATTTCATCCGGACTAACATCCTTTGTCGGTTTGGAGTTCCTTTGTCAAAATTGAATGTGTGTAAGGAGATACGTAGGCAACCTGCTGTGGGTATGGTGCAAATTTTAGTAAGATTACCATTTTTTGCCATATTATTTGGTTTTCTGCTTGCATTAAGAAAAAAAATATAAAAATAAAATATAGATAAATAAAAAATAGCTCGCTAAGTTGAAAACCCGAAAGGGCGGCTTATGAAAAAATTAAAGCAAATAAATGATATATTATTCAAATTTCATTTAAAGAATGAAATTCCATCTAAACACAAGATCAAAAAAAAAATGAAAATTATCCATGGCTATGTCTAAAGCCTTAAAGTCCTAAAGTTTAAAATCCTAAAAAGAGTCTAAAGCATCTTCTTCTTCCCTTTTGGATCAAACTCCTCCATGGTATCTCCATCTTCAATTTCATGCAGCAAGGCTACCTTCTTTGTCTTCTATATTGGTCAAGTCATTGCAATCCACCATGAATTGTAATCCTCCAACCTATCGAAGCTGTGAGATGGAAAAACAGTGTGAAAGCCTCGAAGCCAACCATTCATGATAGCCCTAGCCACAGTAGGAATAATCAGAGTAGAATTGAAGAAGGCACCATACGGGGGCACTCCTTATGCATGGCCCATCTGTCTCATTATCCTAGTCCCTTAGTAGAAAGTCACCATGTGCAGTCCAAGTAAATACACCATCTTATAGCCAAAGCTCATAGTCATGAACTTCTTAATCTTGTACCAAGGATAAAACCACAGCAGCTCATCTGGACCTAACTCAAAAAGCCATGAAATCCACTCCCTCTCAGAATTGAACTTGATAACTATTTTGCGAGTTCTGTACCAAGAGATTGAATAGTCTCATCGGGTAGGAGGGGAGACCACCCTTAAGTGATCCTTGAGCCATATCTGTTTTGAAAAATGGCAATGTGAGCAAAAAGAAGAAAAAGAGTAGAAGGAAGGGTAAGAACTTGAAACATACCTGTAAAATGATTGGGCTCACAGACCAAGGCCCATTGCTCTTATAGTATCAACCAGAACAATGGCAATAATCGAGCACCCATCCTCTATCTAACTCACCAGCTCTGTCACCTTAACATCTCCCCAACCCACAGGGCCTATGAAAAGGAAACCTGAAGTCAAGCAAAAAGATAGAACCTGCATCCGGCGATTCTGCCGCTCATCCTCTTCAAAACCTCAGGGATCATGAAACTCGGTGATCAAAGCAGTCAAATCAACCCAATCCCCCATGACCATAGGGCTAGCAGTTGCCACATCCAATCCCAATAGCCTCTGGAAAGAGTTGAAATAACCTACCCTTTCAACCGGAACAACCAGACTTGCCTCAGGATCAGATTCTAGGAGTACACTAAACTCCTCAAAAGTAGGGCACATCTCCTCCATACTAGCCCCAAACCTGAACACATGAATATCAAGATCCCAAAACCTCATGCAAGCTCTCAGAAAATTCCAATCAATCTTCACACCCCTTAGGGTAGGCATGGCACTAATTCTAAACCTCCCTAGATTAATACGCTCCACTACTTCAAGGTTTTTGGTCCATAAATGCATAAAGTGGTAAAGTAGGGCTCCATTATAAAAAAAGAAAGAGAAAAATAAGAAAGAAAAGCAAGAAAATAAGAAAGAAGTGCAAAAAGAGCAAGAAAGAATAGTACCTGAAGAGTCAGGGAGCTATAATGAGTTTAAAAGCACTGAAAGGGCCTATATATAAGTAAAAAGTACGAATTTTGCTAGGACCATCTCAAGGCTTCCCGCGGTCACCACGAGCATCTATGCAGTCACCGCATGAGGATATGTAGTCACCGCAGGGCGAGTGTAAAAACTAATAATAATAAAATAAAGAGAAAAAAAATGTTAGAAAAATAATGACATGGAGCTCTATCATACATTTTGCATTCACAAGCATACATAAATCCCAAAAATATATATGTATCATAACATAAGTCATCTCATATAGGATAGGTCAATACATCATCCATATATGCATACATCCATATAGTCATACATAACATCTATGTAGCTAAAGTGACAGGAAAAGAGAAAAAAGCTAGCGTCCGCCATATCGATGCCTCCTCCTCGGTGGTGGAGACTCATCCTCCCTGTCCTCCTGGTAACTAATTCGGGTCAACGATGAAGCCAAAGTAGCTCACAGTCGACCAACCATCTCATAAGTATGGCGAGCCCAATCTACCGGAACCTGCATGCAAGAAGAAAGAAAAGGGTAAAAGAACATGATGTGTGATCCTTTCAAAGTAACCAGTTTTTCAAAACTACATACCTCACTAATGTCATTCGGAAAAGGAGCAAAGACAGTAGGAAGATCACGTGGGATCTCATACCGCTCTAGTCCACGAGCGCGAGAAAAATTATCCAGTTGATCCTCAGTCTAAAGATGCTGAGGAAATATCCCACTAGACTCACCTCTATGTGAAGCAGGCCCTACAGGTGTACTCGGGCCAGGGTCTCAGGGTCTCCACCAGTTCCCCTCCCAGCTGGAGGAGGACCATGTGCAGAAGCAACTGCTGATCGCCTATGGCTAGGGTGGGCAGGTCCATCCAGGAAAGGCACGCGTGGCATCAGAAAAACCTTATATAACTCATCATAATCAACATCCAAGTCTAAGAATCGATCAACCAGAATGCCTGCCACCAGTATATCCTGATCCTGGATGCGATGCCCATAACGCATCTCTAGAGGAGGATCAGTCGGAACACTCCTATTCCCAGTGACTTGTCCCCAAACTCTCTCTCCCAAATAAAACATCCGATCAGACCGAAATCGTAAAAGAAACTGAAAAGTAAACAAAGTCAAGATAGACTCGAATCGCTGTCCTAGAAATATAAGTTTGGTAGCATGAGGTGTCCACTAAATCTGCAGAAGAAAAGTGTATTTCAGACGAAAGAAAAGGTAGCAAGTGCTAAGTACAGAATGAAGAAACAGTCAATACCAGTGAAACATCAAGCTGGGTAAAATAAGCCCTAATCTCAAAGAAGCTCTGCCTCTCATAACGGTCCCTATTCTCTGTCCGCCATAGGTAACCACAGGGAAGATGCGCAATGGTAGTATTCCTCAAAGGAGGAGCTAAGAATCTGAAATACTCATAAGCCTAGTACTGCAAAACAAAAAGCAGTCAAGACAGATAGGCTGGGGGCAAACATACAAGAAAAAGAGATATAGCAGCAGGGTATACCTCCTAGATAATATGTGTCCCGCCTAATCCACTAAAGACTCCTCGGGAGAAATCAGACATCTCCCTATACATGACACATAAGGCAGCTCCACCCCAGTCATACTCTCCGACAATAGTCAAGTCCTCTAGGGAGCGAAGGACATTCAAGTCAATAGTGTCCCTCCTCGTGTGGCAAAATGAGCAGCCCAGAATCAACAATATGATGAGGCGAACAGCCTGCTCATCAGTAGTAGGAAATCTGACATAAGTGACTGAATCGATACGTGTCCGAAGCCATACCCTGAAAAGATAAATGTCTACACGTGGTGGCTCGACACCCAACAGCTCAACCAATCTCTCAGTGGTAACTGAATGACAGTCCTGATAAAACTCGAGAGTCTAAGGATGAAAATGTAGCCCCGACAGCATACTCAAGTCTAAGGGAGTCACAGTCATCTCTCCACATGGAAAATGAAATGTATTGGTGGTATCCCACCATCTCTCTGCCAGAGCTTTCAATAGAGGAGGAATTCCATCATGGGTATAATACAAGTACAGAAGATTGAGCAAACCGAATGGCTCAATCAGATCACAGACTGACTCGTGGGTCTGCAAGTAAGTAACTATAGCTCTCAGGTTTGTCCTACCTCCTCTAGTTCTTATATTTATAGTCTTTGTTGCTTTTGCAAACAAAAAAAAAATGATGAAAATTATTTTCATTGCATACCATATATATGTTTTTGTAAACTAACCATGAAGCAGGCAAAGTTAGAATAAATACCACTATGGCGCGAGTCCAAGACACATGATGATCTGGCTCCTGAAGTAGATCTGATGGGTTGGTATTTTTTCGCGGGGCTTGGTAGCTCTAGTAATGGCGACTACTAGTTGAAGAGGAAGTCATAAGGAAATTTGGAGAAAGTTGAGAGAAAAGAGAATTCTATAGAGAAGTTAGAGAAAATGAAAGCTAGAGAGAGAGTGAAATTTGACAAAATGAGGAAAGTGTTGAAAAGTAATGAGGTGACTCCTATATATAAGGGTCCACTTGTATAGTAACTTTATACTGCCAGATCACGCGGGACGCCATTTTAGATTCGTTTTAAGTCAGAATTCAGCACCGTCAGTTCCAGCGCATTCGTAATATTTTTCTCTTTCGTCAGAGACCTCATTTACCCATATTAGAGTTGGGATGCTCCTGTTATGATAGAAACACCAGAAAATCAAAAATACCCAGAAAAATAGAAAACCATCCAAACAAAGTCAGAAATGCTTGAAAACTGACATACTACCTAACTAGACCTCCCAAATCAGACCGGGACTTTTGTTTTTCTCAAATCCATCCAACATCACCATGTTTTCACACTTATCAGAATCGTCAATCCAGACAGACAATTCTGATAAGGGGGCAGTTGTGAACCCTTAAAATTGCACCTTTTCGTATCTTATTGAACCTTGAACACAGTCCCCAAGTCCCAAAAACTGAAACGGGTCAGAAACAGGCCGAACAAACAGATTTTGGGCCCATGATCGCATATCCCCATGCAGTGACCGCATGGCTATATGCGGTCATCAATCCATGACCACATATGCACGTGCGGTGACAGCACAAACATGTGCAGTCATAGGTACTATTTTGCAATCCCATATCGGGAAATGTGAAGTCCGACCTTCTGCTCTCTCCCTATATAAACTACCCCCCCCCCCCCAGCTTTAAAAAAACATTCATAATTGCTTGATCAAAAGTTAATTGATTGAAAGCAATCATTTCTTAAGGTTTGGTTCGAAAAGAACATGCCTTCAGTTTTAAGATTTTGTTTTGTTTAGGTGGTCATTTCAAGGTTTCTCTCCTCAAATTAGTTCGAGGGAGTCCCCAACAACGCCGTCCTAATAGCCATTCGAAGGTTGTGGTTCTGTAAAGTAGAGAAGGTGGAATTGCGATCTGACCGTCCGCTTCATCCGCCATACGTCCCCAAGCCTCGTCCCCGCAAGGTATTTATTTCCTTTCTTTTTCTTTTATTTGTTTATTATATTTTGATTGTTGTTTTGCTTTCTTTATTTCTATTTGCTTTTTATTTTCTTTTTTAGTTTATTTTATTTTATATCGCTTTGTCTGCTTTATTATTTCCCTTTTATATTTTCTTTGCATATCCTCTTTTCTTTTATTCCCTTTGTGAACCCTTAATTTTGCACCACCAAAATTAATAATAAAAATAATAATAAATAGATAATTTTAAAAAAAAAAAAGTGGTCTGGCCTGCGGTTGCAACCATTTTGCTGTCGCAGGTGGCCTCTGTGGAACCGCAGAGGCCCTGTGCTGCAACAGGCCCTTTTTCCTATTTTTCCTAATTTTTTCCTCCTTTTTCCTTTTATCCCACATCTAAACTTCATAAAACCTCCCCCCAACCTTCACCCTATATATAGGGGTCCTCCCACTCATTATTCTTGACCTCTCAATTTTCTGGCTTGCTTGATTAGCCTTTGCATCAAGCGAACCATCCCCATAAGCTTAGTCCACTAAGGAACGAGCTTCCTAATTTCAAATTTTCTTTTATTTTTATTTTTATTTTTACTTTGCTATTGCTCTTTGCTTTGCAAAATAAATTGGATTGCGACTTCCTGAGCCGATCCTCTTCTCGCCATCCTAGGCAAGTCTCCCACCGTCTAAGGCAAGCCTGCCACCAAGTCTCCAAAGCCGCTCAAGCACAAGGTAAGCTTCTTTTCCTTTCTCTTTTCATTTGTTTATTATTTAATTTATTTTTTCCTCCTTGAGATTAGTCTTTTTATTTATTTTTCCGTCATTGGGATTATTCTCTTCTTCTCATTTGGGCTCATTGCCTAATTATTTTCTCTCTTAATTGATTCACTTAGGTTAGTTAATTAAAATCTGAAATAATTAATTCAATCTGGTAATCAATTAAAATCAATCCAATCAACTCAACTTTCAATCAATCAAAACATGATAAAGTGGTTTGAATAAACAAACCCCTTCGCAAGAAGAGAGAACTGCGTGAGTTCTGATTCCCATTCAAAAGGATACGTAAGCATGCTTGGTCTAAGCATCGAATCCAATTAAAACTAACCAACTTCTCCCCTCATCACCTTCTTCACTTTAATTTAATTTATTTTGTTATATTGATTTTATTAGAATTAGTTTGGGGAATGTGTGACTTCCCTAGAACCCATAAGGGCTAGAGGAAGTATCCCCTAATTCAGATTTTTTGTTGTAATTGTAACTTACCTTTTCTCTTCCTTTTATCCTCTTCTTGTTTATTTTATGTATAACATGCTTTTATCATATTGTTATGCATCATATTAATTGTACAAGCATTATTCATGAAATCAATTTTAAGTCATAACTTTATTAAATGCCAAACTAATTAAAATGAACTGAAAACCTAGTCCTCGAATCCTCTTTGGTTTCAAGGCTAGTGATCTTTT
>CATKHJ010765398.1:0-19317 GCA_949750685.1 Vernicia montana | reverse complement strand
AAAAAAAAATCTTATTAATTAGTTATTTAACAAATATTAGAAATCAATGAAAGTCTATTAATATCTATAAATGTCTATCAATGTCTATAAAAGTTTTTTAAAATAAAATTTTTAAAAGTCATTCATAATTTTATAAACTCCACATAAGTTATTAAAAATTTACGAACTCTGTAAAAGTCATTCACTTAAAAAAAGTCTATAAAAGTTTTAATTGAATACACCTTCCTTAAGCAAATATATGTAATCACAATAAAATACCCAATTTTAATTTAAAATACTTTAGCCATTTAAATTAAAATACATACCAAGCGTGCAAAATTTCAGTTTTTTTTCCAAAGCTGTAATAAAAAAGAGTATAAAAGATGAGGAATTAAAAATGACTAAACAACAATGATTGAATTAAATAGAGGAGAAAGGAGATATATAAATCAATAGTTTAAAAATAAAAGCATATAAATTAATAATAATGAAAAATTAGTAATATATATGGATGCTACTTATGTATATTTTGTTAATAACTATTTAAATAAAGATAATATTTAAAAATCAGAAAATTGAAAATTAAAATCAATGATATCTATAAATTAATATTGCTAAACAAATAAAAAAATCAAAAATTATATAGACAAATAATTAGAGTTCATAAGTATTAATATTATTACGCTTAAAAAAATAAAAATAAATTTTTTTATTTTTTATTAGCATGGCATTTTATAAATAATAATTGTCGTATAATTAAACGTAATAAACTATTATTTTTTTTTTGTTATGTTTTTTTTTTTGTTTCTCTTAATTTGATGGATATCAAAACAAACCAAATAACTCATATGTATAGGTAATACTTATTACTTATGTATATTTTGTTAATAATATTTAAATAAAAATTTTGTGAAATAATGGAAAAATATTAAAATGTCAAAATGTGAAATAATGGGAAAAAATTAAAATGTCAAAATTTTTTAACGCAAAGATGTTTATAAATTAATATTACTAAATACATAAAACAATAAAAACTAATACACATAAAAAGTTAAAGTTTAGCAATATTAACATTATTAACATTGATATTTATTTTTATGTTTAAGGGAGCCTTTATTTTTTAGTTCTAATTTTATGTGTTTAAATGAAATCAATTAAAATTGGTAAAATCCATCAATGGCAAATGGTGAATGAATTATAATTCAAATGGAAAATAACAAAGTTGTTTTTAATTATGATTATTTCAATCGAATTAAAGAGGAAATAAATTCACTAAATCTCTTACTAAGAATGATTAACAAATTTAAGAGTATAAGAAAAAATTAACCATAATTACTTGAAAACTATAATTTTTTTTTTTTTTATTACTCATTAGACTTCTTTGTTTTAATAAATCATTATGTATAAACCTGTTTTTTAGACTTAAAATGATTTTGCAAAATAAATTAATTTAAATGACAGCTTTGGAGAAAAATAATTTAAAATTTTTGATCCATAAAATAATGTAATCTAAATATACTAGTTTTTTTTTTTTTTTTAATTACTTCTCATGTAACCACTAATTTTTTGTTCTGTTTATTTCACAGTAAATAGTTTTTTATTTTTATTTTTTTTAAATAACTTGTTTTAGGCTTGTTATTTTTCATTATTTCTTTTACAGTAAACAAATGTAATAAAATGAAAAAAAAAAATATTTTTAAACAGGCTAAATTAAAAAGTCCAGAATTTCACATTCAATTTAACAATGAAGTACAAAACAACAATAAATAGTCTACCTAAGTAAAATCACCTGAAAATGTTTGAAATATACATTTAAAACGGCAACATTTCGGTGTAAAATGAAGAAATAAAGAGCAATAATGTAAATACCAATGTTTTCAAACCCGACCCGGTTTTAGAACCGGTGAAGGTAGAGGGTTACAGGTTAGAGGTCGAACCGGGGTCGAACCAAAATTTTAAATAAATTAATATATTTATTATTTATATGTTAAAAAAAATATAATATACATATAATTAAAATTAATAAACATTATTAGAGTAAGTAATGAATATTATTTAAAAGAAATATGAATTTGAGACAATTACTTAGAAGAAATTATGATAAATTAACTCATTAAGTGGCCATTTTGAGATCCAAATTCGGGTAAATTTCACTACTCGGTAGTAGGAAGTCTACTTGGATTTGTGTTCTTCTACATAAGAAATATGAATTTGAATATTCATATACTCAAAATGGTGAATAGGTGAATGATAATTTGAAACTTAAAGTAAACTCTACACTAAAAAAAGTGAGGGAGGAGTGAGTTATTCCACATTGGAAAAATGTAAAGTTAGAATGATGTATATATTCAAAAGTTCATCCTTTCAAAGTTAAGAAAGTAGTCAAGAAGGTTATCTCTCGCGCTCGCGAGGAAGGGGTGCAAATCCACGGTATTGGGTTTAGGTTTAACGTGCGATCTGCGTACACGAATGTGGGACCAAAATAGACTGATCTGTGCCTACTTGGATTTTGTAATTTTTTATTTAGTCCAAATTTTTTTTTTAATATTCAAACACAAAAAAAAATTAAAAAACCGGCCGGGCCGGCGGGTTTTTCTCGATTTTGGCCTTGGCTGGGTCTGAGGCCAAAACCGAACCGGCCTAACCTCTGGTTCCCAATTTTTTCGATCGAATCGATCGGTCCGGTTCTTACAACTATGATCAAAATGGATAAAAATACCTTTATTTTTCTCTCATCAAATAAGAAAAAATATATGAAATATTAGAGTTGAAGATGAGGGTAAAGTTAGGAAAAAAAAAACTAATAAATGTTGCATTGAACTTCTAAAACGACAAATAATTTGAAATAAAAATTTCTTTTTAAAATGATTATTATTGTGAAACAGAATGAGCATAATTTATAAAATTTTCAATTATAGTCCTATTAAAATATTTATTTTTTAAAATTTGTCATCAATTCTTTCAATTAACATGTTTTTAAAAAAAGCATAAAAAAAATTTAAGATTGCAAATTACCTTTTTGTTGGTTATCACATTATTAAATATATTAATAAATCTTTAGTTAAACATTATTGAAATCATCTGCAAGTCTGCAAAATCTTAAATTCAAGCCTCTAGATTGAATTAAAATTTGTCAACAAAAAAAAAATCTATCATCATTCATCAAATACGAATTCACATTTTAGGTAAATAAAATGACTTAAACTATATAATTATTAATAATAAAACTTATATTTTTATTTTTATTTTTTAAAAGAAAATATCTTGGCATTGCTCTTTCTCAAAGAAAAGCCTTCTAGAAGCCCTTCCCCGTGCTAAGTACTAACACCCGTCCATAAGACAACGCCAAAAGAGCCCAAAAACACCTTATCTGCTTTGTGAAATGGGACTTGAAGCAACAGTGACTAAGTGACAGTAACTAACGAGGGCTTCTAGAAGACCTCGCACGTGCGAACTGAATTCGAAAATCATAGCCGTCCAATTCTTTACAGCTAGATTAGTGTTAAGTTAGATGGTCTTTTTCTATAAATTGGGTAAGAACCGGATCGGACCGATGAATCCATATAAATTGGTAGGATAACCGGCAAATCCATTGATTTGAAATCGATTCAATAGGTAATTAGTCTTTAATTTAAAAAATAATACTTTATTGCTCTTGAGATTCAAATCACTAACCTATGAAATTATTAACATAACTCCAAATCTCCAATAAGCTAAATTAAATATGAACTCTTATTAGATTTATCCATAAAAATATATTATTTCATTTAAAATAAATTATATTGTAAAATTAATTTTAATAACCACCTTCCAATATAAATTAACAATAAAAATTAAACACATTATAAAATAAATTTAAGTTCTTTAGCCCTAAAAATTAATTTCTCTTTTTTATTTACACAAAAAAAAAATTATTACTTTAAAAATTCTTATTACCAATTTATTTTATTATTATCTTAAATTCTATAATTATTTTTATATTATTTTTTAAAGAAAATTATTATATTTAAATTTATTTCATGTTATTATGTTAAATTGTTTATAAAATTTATATATATATATATATATATTTTATGTTATATAATATTAATTTAATTATTTTTAATTTGATTTCGATTTAATCTTTAATCTATAAAAAAAAAATTTGTTCTTTTTTTTTTTTCCTCCGTCAGTTCGAAGACGGGGCTGGATATGAGAACATTGGTTATAACAAAATCAAGTGGCGCAAGAGATGATGAGTATTGTGGGGCCTTTAGCTTCTAGAAAGTATGGCACGTGCGAGATATCAAGCCATAATTTCTGGGAAGAGTTTATTACAGTTCACTAGTACTTGAGCCAAATGGCCCAAATGAAGCCACAATTTCAGCATTTTGTCTTGGCTTTAGCCTTCAGCTGACCTTTTTTAAATTTTGGTATAATTGTTGTTTTTTATTTTTGTTTTTAAATGATAAATAAATATATATTATTAAAATTAATTTATTTTTTATTTGATCTCTTAAAAAAAATATAAAATCACAAAAATATTATTTTGCTTGTTTTATCAACCCATTTTCCTAAATACAAACTTTTAACGTATGATAGAAAAACTGAAAATAAAAATGATATCAAATGTTTGAATCATTTTTATTTATTTTTTATTTATATTTTTCTATACTAAAATTTTATTTTTTAAAAATTAAATTGATGATATAAAGAAACCCAATTTTATGATTTTTCTTTAACATTGCAACTTATTTTTTCTATTTTAAAATAAAAAATAATAACAATACTAAATAATCCCTAAAATATCATTATTTTGTCTTACAAATGAAAGCAAATTTTTGTATTTCATCATTTCATAACAATTTTATTGTAAGGATAAAGAGATTTAGATCATTGTTTTATGAAGAGAATGAATTTATAGAAATCACAGTCATTCCCTCTTATATAGTAAAAAATATTAATTAACTCAACGAAAATGGATTAATATAAAAAAAAAACTTAAAAAAATAAATATGAAAAGTGAATTAAAATCCAAAACGATTAAGACTATTAATCTTTCTTTGACCTAATTGGTTACTACTTACTAGTTGTTTACCAAAATGCATGGACTACCTAATTATTTAGCTAGGTTGTAAACCCACTTTTATTCAATATTTCATTTATGATAATAACTCCTCGAGATGTTAACGTATTTAAAGTATATTTGGTAGGTTGTAATGCAATATAATAAAATATATTTTTAATGTAAATATTATATTAAAAATGTATTTGATTACATTATATTATAATTTATCAAACATACTCTTAATGTATATTTTTAACATTTTTATTTTTTAAACAATAATATTAATCATTAATCATAATTTATGTAAATTTCATTAAAAAAATAACAATTGGAATAATATATTCTATTAATATACTATGTATTTGAATTTAAATAAAAAACCATAATAATTTTTGGTTGAGAAATTATTGAATGGTTAGCTTTAATTTTTTAATTTATAATTAATTTTTTTTGGGTAAAACACTTGAGATTACATACAATATATTTATTAATTTTTAATAATAATTAATTATTTTATCCAATTTTTATATTTTTTTATATTCCTAAAAAATCTATATTCACTCTTATCCAAATTTATAGTCATTTCAAGTTATGATATATTCAAATGGACCTTTAATTTAAATATTGGCTATATATTTTCATTAACTTGATGAATCATTTGAATGAAAATAATTTTATTTATATAAAATTAAAAAAAAAAATCAAAATTTGAATTTCTAGTTCAATGGAATGAAAATAAAATTTTAGTATATAACAATTATACTCTTAATCGAATATTACTTCGGAGTTATGATTTACGTTCATTACTATTTATTATATGGCCTAATTACAATTTTTTTTTTTTTAATTTTTACACTTTCTATAATTTTATTACATATTTTAAAATTTGATAATTTTAGATATGCAATAATAATTGTATTTATTATTGTAAAATAATATCATTTGTTTAATAACGGCTCCTGCAGCCAAATAAAAGTGAAGAGAAGCCAGAAGAAGATTTCTTCTAGAAGCTATTATTATCATTATTATTATTATTATTATTAACTGAGCAATGACATGTCCTGCGCCTCCTGAAATTGTTTTTCAAAACAGACAGCCCCACAGTTTTTAATTTTTATACATTTTTCTTTTCTAAATAATAAATAAATAAAAAGCTTCTTCTTTGACCCTTTATATATAATAATAATTCTCTCTTCTTCTTCATCCAATTCACACTACACAATTTCACATTCTTACAATTTGCCCCCTTAAAACCCTCTTTCAATGTACGCTTCTACTTCTAATTTAACCCTAAATCCTCTTCTTCCGGCCACCGGAAAACAACTCTATGCACCGCCGAAATCTCCTGTATTAGTCACTGGATCTCGCCGTAGAATAACTATTAAGGCCTCCGTTTCAACATTCGTCAAACCGGTTCCAGTTAATTATGGCAAAACGACTAGTCTGTACGAGATTCTCCGAGTCAATCAAACGGCGTCGTTAATGGAGATCAAATCGGCATATAGAAGTCTAGCTAAACTCTATCATCCAGATGCGATCCACGAGGAGGTTGAATCGGACGGTCGAGATTTCATAGAGATCCATAACGCTTATGAAACGTTGTCGGATCCGGCAGCGAGAGCGCTTTATGATATGTCTCTTGAAGCGGCAAGTAGTAATTATGACCAGAGAAGAAGAAGAACGGGATTCGGGTTTTCGGACGGGTATTACCCGACCCGGAGATGGGAGACCGATCAGTGCTGGTAGAAGAAAATGGGAAGGTTCAATGAATCTAATTGAAGATCATTTTTTTTCTTTCTATTTTTGGTATTTTTTTTAGGGTTTTAGTTTAATTTACTTGTAAAACATGTCATTTGATGTGACAATGTGTAGAAAAATATTTTTTTTTGTAAAATTCTACACTTATTTTTCCCCTCTTTTGAGGAGGATAAAAAAAAAAAAAAAAAAAAAGAGTAAATACTTCTAATCACGGTTTTTTCCCCCTTTTATTACCCTTTTTTGTTTTTACTCTCGAAATAATCGAATAAATTTTATTTTTTTAAAATTTTATTGGTTGAGCATTTAGTATTTTTTATATTTATAAATTGTTATTAATAAAAAAATATTTACCATATACGAGACTTGTTAATTTTATGAAAAATAAAATATTTTTAAAAAAATAAGAAAAGAAAATGTATTTCCATATGACAATTAGAATAATTGTTTTGTAACATTATAAAAATTATTATTTATTTATCATATATAAAAACTAAGTTCAACGCATAACAAAAATGTTGTAAAGAATTAAAAAAATAAAACGTATTTCCAATGAGGAGGAATGACCATATAATTCACAAATCCTTTGAAATAATATTTTTTAACTTATCAATAAAATAAGTAAAATAAATATTTCTTTCAAAAAAAAAAAGTAAAATAAATATTTAAAAAATTGTTAGTGAAAAAGAAGGTTAGAATTTGAAGGGGTGGGAATAATTATGTTAATGTATAATAAATTATTAAAGAAAAAAATTATATTATTAGTGTTTAAATTTTTTAAAATATATTATATTCGCATTTGAAATTTTTTTTTTTTGTCTCATGAATTCTTCAGCTTTCAAAAATAAAAGATTTTTGTTTTGTTGAATATTAAAATAAAATTATAAATGAAACGGAAAAATAAAGAAAAATGAGAATTGCAAATCAGCATTTTAATAATTGAAAAATGTTAAAAATATTTATATGAGATTATTTTTAAAAATTAAAAAATTCATCGAATTAAAAAAATTATCCAAACACTAAAATAACATATTTAAAAAATTTTCAGACACTATTAATATAATTTTTCATTATTAAATTATGGTAAAAGTGTTTGTTACTAGCCAAACAGTAATATAGGCAATTTTAATGTATAATAATAAAATATGATATATGTGATAGCCTAGTGGTAAAACTTAGGATTAGCAAATTTTAAACCCGATCTGGCTTTGATATTTTTTAATTTTAAAATTTTAAATTTTATATGAACTCACTTAGTGTATGATGTACACTCTGGGTCACTTAAAAACAAAACTTCTCGGACCAAAAAAAAAAAAAAACAAAAAAATACTTGTCTTCAGTTTTTCATCGAGTAATACTAATTTTTAATAATTCAAATTATTTTATGGCTTATCAATACTTACTAAAAGGAAATTGTCATAATTTTCATTTGTAAAATTTTAAATAGTAAGAGATGCACAACCAAAGTATAAAAGTTGGAAAATTTTATTATTATTATTTTGACAAATTTGTCAATCCTAAACCAAATTTCATGAAATCCACAGAAGGTAAAAACTTACCGACTTGTTGGGTTTGTGATAATTGATAAATATAAACCCACATGAAACTCCAAGTGAATTCCAAAGATCTGGATTGAATCCTCGAGGCATATGAATACGATTTTCTAGCTTTCACGCTTCCTCAATTAGTTTCACCAGAGAGAAAAAAAAAAAAAAAAGAACATGATGCTAGGAGATGGTGATCATCGACCAAATTGATTTCAATATCATCGTCCATGGCTTCCAGTGATCAAATCACTGGACAAATATAATCCCGTTTCAAATAATGCACCAGGTGCATAGGAACTACTTATTTTTGTAATATCATCCACAAAGGTTGGGAAAAAAAAAAAAAAAAAACATACACATCTTTCAAATTTGATTGAAACCTCATTTAAAACAAGAAATCTAGATAAATCAAAACTAATATTTGCACTAGCTCTATGAGTTGGAGAAAATCTGAAGCACCTGAACTATTAAGATAATAGTACCGTTATAACTACAAATTTAAGGAAACTCTAAATTCTTGAAACTCTACTGAAAGAGAGGAAACATAGTAATATTATACCCTAAATTCTAAAAAGAAGAAATGAAAAAAAGACCGGATACCTTTTTGTATGAACCATCAAAGATTTGTACAAAGTTCCTACTAGCTCAAAACTCATCGTATTTTGCAGTGGTTTTAAAGGGAGAATCATTTACAGATCACAAGCATGGAGTTGATGACGTGCATCAGAATACGAATTGTTGAGAGTTCAGCACCAGTGATGGAAGGTGAACTCCGTTGATGGAGCAGGATCTGATATACTTGCTCAGAGATTGGTCGTACATGCATTGCAATCATTTGGTCTTCTGGGTTTATGGCAGCTGCCACATCTGTCATCCATGCCAGCTTTCGAGCCGTATCCTTGCTCACATCACAGGCCAACTGCTGTAGAAGAGACAGTAATACTCCTTGGTTTAACGGGAGAGGAACCATTGCTAATATCCCACGCAAATCAACCTAGCAAAATCAGAGGCAATTGCACGACAATTTTTCTAAGTTGATTTCAAAGTTGAGAAAATCCACTAGCAGATCAGAGACAAACAAGGCAGAAGGGACTATATAAAAACAAAAGGAACGGAATTGCATTGAATAACCAAGAAATTCTGGAAAAGTTAATGTAAGAGCACTTGAAAAGGATCCAATTGAAAATGACAACTTCGATATCTATCTTAATGAATTAAAAACATGAAGTAAAAGAAACCTAAATATTTGACAAAACTAACTTCATGAACAAAAAAATCAACTTCCAGCTGCACACAAATTTCATCACACCACATTCAAAAGAATCAAGTATAGATAGGATGATAGAAACCTGAGAGCATAACCAAGATACGATTGAGACATCACTTCTTTGCAGAGCAATGGTGAAAGCTTCATCATATTTGCGTTCAGATATCAATCTTGATAGGTCTTTTGTTGGATCCAAATGTGTCTCAACCTTAATATTGACAGCAAATTCTTAAAATTAAAAATCTTCAGGATAGCTAATGACAAATGATAGCCATAGTTAAGTCCATAAACAACAAACCTTTTCATGAAGACCAGCCAAAGGTCCATTGGTCAGTTGTGTAACCAAGGGATTCGCTGAACTTGTCTTTGCACCAGCAGCCACAAGAGCAAACAGCTTCCTTTGACTTTCAGCCAATTCCCCACTCAAGTTTTGAGCCAACGATGATGCAGAGTTGATGGCCTCCTGCATTCAATAAAAATAGTTCAAACGCAAAACAATGTAACAGACAGCAGCAAAACTGCCAGATTGAGTGGCAAATCCAAATTGTTCTAAGTTGCATTACTAGAACGTCCTACACCAGTTAACTTTCAATATCCTCATGACACTTAGAATCAAAACTCTCAGACAACTCATCATCCAAAAATCCACAGATAAGAAGTCAAATAACCGGGAAAGAAAAAACAAAATTTCTAGTTAAATTGGACTTATCCTTTATTAAGTTATTCATTGCCCAATTAATGATTAAGAAATCTCATCTCAAGGAAAGATGCTCAACTAAATAGTTTGCTACATGACTTAAAAATTTGCATACCATTGAGATGTGGAACAACACAAGTTTAAATTCAAAAAATAAATGGATATTTTGCTCATAGCCTCAGTTATCACAGGTACGTTAGAGAAAGAGTTAGAATCCCTTTTCTAATAAATTTTGTAACATGGCACAAGAAAACACACCCTTAAAGCAAGGGCCAATGAAGAATGTGCAGATTCAAAATGCTGCTGAGCTGCAGTTGTATGCTCAACCATCCCTTTCCGAAAGGTAGAATCTACTTGCTCAAACATAGCTTTGCACGACATCTCAAAGGCAGGTACTACTGAAGCTTCCAAACCACTCTTCAAGGCATCCTGCATGAGAAAAATCGATGGATCAAACTCTCCCTGATTCAAATAAAATAGTAATATGCACCATCTCAAGGCAATAAAGTTAATTTCGGTATACATCTTATACAGCAAAATGCCATTATAAAAACATGTCCTACCAAAGTAGGACTCAGTAGGAAGCTCTCTGCATAAACCTACTCTTTTCAAGAAGCTTGCACTAATAGCTGCTCTCAAGGTTTGAACCTGCAACCCCTTGGATTGCAAGTCTAAGACACCATTGCACCAGACAATGACCCTTAGATATCTTGTTCAACCAGTTATATATGATCATGGGCATTAGATCAAGTTGCATTAGTGCATACCTGTAGAGCTTGCTTTCCAGAAATTTGGAACTGTGCTTGAATTTGCCTAGCAACAGTTGCTTCAAGTTTTGAATTAACCGATTTCTCCAGTTGATTCACTGCCTTATCACCTACACCTCTCTGCAATGCAACACATCAATCAGAAAACAATCAATATCAAGTAAAAAGCATCACAATTCCAAATTTCTAACCTGGAATGACTCTGCAATAGCTGAAGATATTGTTTTCTCTATGACAGGAGACATTGTACGAGCTACAGCTGGTCCAACTGAAGCCAATTCTTTCTTGACTACTTTCTCTAGCATGGCCATCAAGTCCTTATTCAAAAAGTTAGAGATTAAACTTGTTATTTGTTGTGTGCGATCTCGCAATAGCTTCTCATTTTTTGCATTCTCTTCTTGAAACCGAGCCCACAGTGCATCAGTATTTGCCTTGACAGCTTTCTCAATGTTCCGCCCTAAAGCTGCCTCCACTCTTCTACATTCTTTTGAAACAGGGACAGCAATCATGTTTGACATCTGCTTCTGCATTTCTTTTTGTGTTGTCATGACCTGCAAAAGACAGAAAAAGACAAATAACAAGATCAAAGACCACATTACATTGGTTATCACAAACTAATATTTTGATACCACACCAATAAGATGCAAATCCAGAAAGCCAGTTTTTTAGGCAAGAAATGTTCCACATATGAGCTGAACAAGAACAAAGTTTCACTTCTTTGGTTTTTGGTAGGAAGATGGCTATGCCCTAAAACTAACAAACTACTGCATATAACATTATTACTTTAGTAATGCTAGATTTCAGATTATGATTAATGAAGTATGCATTTATCAAAATGTCACAGAACCAAAGTTATTGGTTCAATCTTCCATCACCATCTTTCCCATGCCAAAAGTAAGAAAATGTCCCCTGGAAGAGGAAGGGTTTCTGAGCCAAATCTTCATCTTCAACACTAAAAAACAAAATAGTAATAATAACAATAACAAAAGTGGCCACAAACCTCACTGAAATCAAAACACCTACCTATCAGCAATCCAAATATGAAGCATTTGAAAATCTTCCCAAAACTGAAGTTACTTATTATGTAAGAACAAGGGACATCATACAAATATGATGGAACATTTTAATGTCCAAAGCTAAATAGTTACCTGATTAAGCATCTCCTGCATGGCAAAAATTTGAGGAAAGGCAGCTTCCAAAGAAGGGAGGCTTGAAGACCCAGCGGGTTCACTGGAAGAATCTGTTGAATTAAAAGCACTTGGAGATGGAAAAAATGGACCTAATGCTTGAGAATTTTTCCCCTTCTGCCTCTTCCCCTTTGTACTTGGAGTTGTTGATTGCTGAACTATTGCAGGTATGGTTGATTCAGAAACTCTCCCTGATACATCATTTGTGGAGTCATGAACTTCTTCCTCACTTGTGTGAGAAGGTTGGACAAGAAACTCAGCCACACCAACACCATCAACTTGCTGAGGCTCCTCCATATAAGTTTCTGCCGATATGGCACAACACTCCCTGGCCATCTCAATACCAAGATCTGAAGCCTGGGAGCAAAAGAACTTCTCCTTATTTCCTGAAATAGGGTTTTTCGGTTCTCCACGGAAGCCAAATTCATCATTCTGAGTAGATTTTGCTTCACCAACTACTTTAACCTCCACCTCTGCATTACTGACATCACTATTGACAATCACATCCTGAATACTAGCTTCAACCTCTGTCTTGACCTCATTATTATTGTTGGGAGATGGGACACCCATCAAAATCTCAGAAGGAGTTATCAGATGTGTTGGGTGTTTAAACATGATAGGAGGATTAAGCATGCCAGAATTATCTTCTTGTATACCTTTCATCTCATCATTCCTTGAGTCACTATCCAAGGAAGGAACATCTGATAAGTTTGTGCGAATAGTGTCCATTTGCTGGTCAACTGAATAATCAATAACTGGCTGATTTAAACTTTGGTCACTCGGTGGAGGGCCCGGCTCAAGCCTTGCTGCAACTGTAACCTCGGTAAAACCCTTATGTGTTGAGGAATGGGGAGATGATGCAACACAAGTAATGTCAGCATCATTAGTTGGAGTCAAAGCAAGAGACTTAGAGTCTATATTTAAAGAGGCATCTAGCAAAGCAGCAGCTTCAACTGAAGCAGAGCTTAAGGGGATGTCAGAAAAGCTACTTCCATTTGAGTCCAAAGCAGCAACTCCTTCAACATTAGCTAGATCATGTGAACCGTTAGAATCTGACTTCTCTGTACCCATATTCTCCAACAACGGAGGCAAGCACTGGCACAACTCCAAAGTGTACTGCTGAATAGCCTGAGTCTGGACACAATAAATCTGAGCAACAGATTGGCCATGTAAAACATCACTAGTCCCTGTTAAACTCAAGATAGGCATGGTGACTGTGAACTCTGATATGTAATCCATGCGGGTTGCTGCCGGATTAGGACCATAATCCAAGTGCACAGCATATATAGCATTCCTCTTAGCATTTGCAAGTAAGAGAAGGCCCACTTGGGACAGAGCTACAACTTGATTGAAGAATGCCTCCTCTACTCGAGGTTCAGCTGAACTCTTCAGCTCTAAAGTCTGAATGCAATTCAATGAATCAGCCTCACTAGGCAAGAGCCATCCCTCTTCTTTGGCTGAGACCCAGATCTTCACTTCCTGATTTTGAGGTCCCTGTTCACAAATTTTGGAAGATTGCATGAAATAAAAATAAATTAACCAACTCATGGAACCTGAACATGAAATGCTTATATTCAAGAGTGAGCAAAGCTTAAATTACATTTTCAGAAACTTCAACAAATGCCATTCCAATAAATTAAAAAATGCTTAATGATCATATTAACTCTTAAAAAAAAAAAAAAAAAAACAACTTGGGTGCTCCATGCTCGAGGAAGGGAGAGGGAAAGGGCGATGGGAGGGGAGGGGAGTGAGGTTGGAGAAAGGGACAGATAAACTAAATATCACTTTTAATTTTTAATTTTTATTAGCAATACAATAATATTTTTTTAATTCAAGTAAGATGACAAAAATTGTTAACAATGTAAAAGGTTATGTAGAATTCATAAACTTAAAAAGATAGAACTAAAATTGGAAAGGCACACAAACATTATGGTCTTTTTGTTCAGTTGGCCACAATAATAAATATCTTAGTGACACGTACCGCTGTGATGAGTACGATGTGATCTGGCCGGCTGGCAGCAGTCAAGAATGTAGCTGAGTACACAGACAGGCCATCATGTGGCCTCAATACCACAAGAGGCAATGCCTTGAGATCCTCCCAAATCTTAATCTGGTCACAAAATGAAAATTTGAAGTAACATTATTAACAAAGTTTAAATTTCTATAAATCAATCAGAGCATTAGTAGGAATAAGCATGCATGGACATAAAACTAAAAATGTGCAAACACATCATGCAGAGCAAAAACAGAAAGCATCCTAAGCAATATATAGCAAATATTTCCCAGAAAATTGCCTTCCTCCAACAATGCAATAAAGAAAGGCTCAGACAGAAACCAACTAATGATTCCCAGAAAGATTCCACTCTATCTTCAAGTCCTTAGTTCTCAATAGTGTCTACACCTACGAGGATAAAAATCATTGCAAGCCCAACAAAAGTTAAATTCATATTGGATGGATACAAGGGCATCTAATATCCATTGTGGTACTAGTATTCACAATCCTTTTTGCATAACACATTGAAATGCCTTTAAAGAAACAGAAACTGAATTCAACCAACATGTTTAGATAGATTATTTCAATTTCTATTCTGATTAAGTAATACAAGAATGTGTTTTTAAGCATAAGCATATTTTTTAACATGAGACATTATTAATTAAAAAGCGGCTAAGATGTGAACCACCAATAGAATAAACAAAGATAAAGATGCAAACGAAAGAGATAAGTTATTATACATCAAACTCACGGTGGACCTTTCCACAGTCAAAAAATTAATGAGCTTCAAGACCTTTTCTACTTATAACTCCAACCAGAAGTTCAACTACCAAGTTTTCTATGGTTAATATCTTTATTCTTTTCACGGGTTTCATTCCTGACCTAATTCTACCTTGTTCAGGATAAATCAAAAAGGCCAGACACAAAAAAAAAAAAAAAAAAAAAATCTAATTCAAGTATCCGAATTTCCTAAAGGATGCACAAAAGCTCACATGTATCAAATGACTAGTTCAAAAGAAATTTTAGAAAAACAAATTCATGAACAAAATAAGTATAAATTTGCCAAAGGACAAGGACAAATACAAACCGTTCCATCCATAGAAGCAGAAACCAAACGGGTGGTCATCCATTGGCACATTGATAAATCAGTCACTTCTCCATCATGTTTTCCAACCAATTGGATACCGTCAACCAGTTTGTCAACAGGACAAAGAAGAGGTGCCTCCGATGAATAGACTCCACTCCTTCCAACTTTGTTAGTATCGATTCTAAGAACACGCTTACCAACCCCAACTACCAAAATTTCCTATTTAAAGTGTGATAGAGAGAGGTCATGAGCAAGATATGACAACTTCACAAATAAAAAGAAAAATAAATAAAACCATGCAAAAATGGAAAAAGCAGACACCCTTTGAAGTGGGGAAGGGTGGGGAAACAAGCAATACAGTGCCATACTTGTTTGTAGCAGTGCCAACAAACTCGTGGATTTTTAATTTCTCCCTCTCTGACTATTTGAATGGCAATAACAATCTTTCCTGTAATTTGTGGCTTATCTTCCTCATCTGAACCTTCAGAAATTTTCCACACATTAATCCGTCCATCTATGCCAGCACTGCATAAAAACAAGTCATACAACACGAAGGAAACAGGAATAGGAAATTACAGAATCCAGAGAGAAAGGTACCTAGCCAAGAGATGAACATCCTCAGCAAAGAAAGCCATATCAGTGACCCTCTGGGAGAGAAATAGACCTCTTAGATGAGCAAGCAAGCAAAATAATATAGGCACCTAAACAAATGTCTTATCCACCCTTCTAAATAGTCAATTAAGTTCTCAAAATAACATACAAATCAATGCAGCTCTGCATTGATTTAAGACACCGTTAAAAAAAGAACCCCAAAATAGACCATGTTGTAGATATCATAGAGGAATATTTAAGATCAAACATACCATATTTGAAATCATTATAAGAGAAATAACCCAAACAACAATATCAAAGAGAAATAATAACTAAATGGCAAAAGCTGCTCTGATGTGTGCAATAGTTTTTCATTTTAATCAATAGTGTGTGTGCAACAGTTGCAAGCGTTCCATTTTCAAACCTACATACATGATCGTCTTAGTCATAGTTGAGCAAGCAAATGAAAATTTTTTAAATTTGACAAGCAAAGCAAATAAAATCAGCACAAAAACCTCTCTGCTTCTTGCAATAGCAGCCAAGTATACAATCTGACCAAGAAGAATGCACTAAAGGTTCAACCAAAACATAGGATAAACTTACAATAATAATTTAGCAACTTTTAAGTCAACCATCCTATTGTCCTTCCCCCATTAACTGCAGACCAGTTCAAATTAATTCCTGTTCTTTAAAAAAAATCCATGTATTGACTCTTGATGATCAAAAAATTGGTTTTTGGAACATACTTATTGATAAAAGCTTTTCAAAGACCCAACATGATGCCACATAAAATTCAGTCATGGTGGAACTAAGCAAACAGAAAATGAAATAAAAGTTGAATAACACTGCTTTAATTTATACAGAAACCATATTGATTAACAACCCTATCACTATTAGTATTTATGGCAAAATGAGGTTGCTAGTGATGCAATGAACAAAAATACTTCAGAATGAAAAAAATAAATAATTAACCATTATTAATATCCTAAGCACACAAAAGGCATATACTCAACTGAACTTCACTTGAATCCCAAACAAGTTCAGGTTGCTATATGGGTATTCATTTCCTCCACTCCACTAGATTTAAGGCATAAAAAAACATATAGCTAGCTAAACAAATCAACCAGACGCCTCTTGAGAAAAAATATGGAAAAGAAGTATGCCAATTCGGGCTGTGTTTACTATATATAATTGTTCATCATTTTACTCTATTTATTTGAGTTTACTATTTAGCTAGAAATTTATATCCCCAATTAATTTGGGATCAAGAATTAATTGACTTAAGTTATTATTTTCTACCATGTCTGTCACCTTGCATAGCCTCATATCCATAATTCATAATTATAATCCATATTTGTAAATAGACCATGCAATCATGATTAGCAAGAATTTTTTTCATTCATCCAACAGAGCACTTAGTATGCAATGCAACAGCTTCAAGAATTCAAATAAAGATTATGTTCATATAAATACCTGTTCTTTCACCAAAGCATACCTCGTTTCCACATGGCAACACAAACAAACACAAGAATCAACCTTAGTGTCTTCAAAGGAAAAAAAAATGTTCCTTCCTTCCTCTAATCAACAAAATTAAACAACTTATGAACTATAATGCCAGTGAAACCCACAACCAATAAATCATAATTCCGCTCCTTGAGATGCTACAAACTATTATGCATATCAAAAATAGCCAAATTCCAATTTTGCAAAACTAATAACTATACATAGTGAAAACACACACACACACACACACACACATATATATAGCAAAAGCAATGCAGCTTGAATTTTACCAACAACAAAAAGGAGAAAAAACACAAAGACTGAGATTGAATTAGACCTGAGACTGGGTGCGAAACAAGGACCTCAAAGCAGTATTAATGTTAAGAATCCGAATATTCCCCTGCTTCAACCCGTAACAAATATAAGTCTTATTGACAGCAATTTGCCTTCCCAAGCATAGCTGAGGATCCGAAATGTACTTGGTTATGGGCGTAACCTCAAGTTGAGGCTGCACCTCCCCTTGCAACCTCACATCCACATCATACACAACATGATCACCCGTAATCCGCCTACCCTTGGGCATCTTACTGCTCGGCATCCTAATGGGTCCCACCGGCGGAACATTATTCCCAGCAGAGAATTCCGGAGAAGAAGGATGCTGATGCAGCTGAGGCGGTGGCAGGTCTTGATTAGGCTGTGGCTGCTGCTGCTGAGTCGGAGGGGGAGGAGAAGGGCGGAGAAGGGCCATAATTTCAGCCCCACTACGCTCATTATTGTTGCGAGAAGAAGGGTTTTGTTGTTGTTGCTGTTGCTGCTGCTGTAGTTGGGGTTGGGGTTGGGGTTGGGGTTGGGGTGGGAGAGGGGGTGTAGGGTAAGAAAGAGAGCGCTGCGTTGGCATGTTAGAAAGAGGAGGGTGGTGGAGGTTCTGGGTATGATTTTCATGAGGAGAAGGATATGAAGGGACATGGTTATGGTGAAATTGTTGAGGGAATTGAAATGGAAAGTTAGAGTGGGTACCAGTAGGAGGAGGATAAGAAGAAGAAGGAATTGATGTTGGTGGTGGAATCATCAGATTAGGATTAGAAGGGTTTTGGTTTGTGGTTGTTGTTGTTGTGGGCATGAAAAAATTGTGCATGTCAAATTGAGGGGTTTGAGGATTTGGGGATGCCATTTGAATGTAGAAATTTGAAATTTTTGGTTGATTTCAGATCTAATTGCAGATGGGTTTTGTTTGTTTTGTTGTTTTATGCTGTTAATTATGGGTAAAATCAATCAATTTCATGTATATATATATCTGTGAAACAGAGAAAACAGAGAGGGAGAGATCTGAAGAAGAAGAAAGGGTTGAGAAGCAGATTGGGAAAAACCCACAAGACTAGAAGTGAGATAGAGGGACTATGGAAAGACCATAACGAGAAAAGGACAAAGTAAAAACAACATCGATAAGCTAATTTATTTATATATATATAAAAAAATAATAATAAAAAAAAATAGATAATAAATAATGAAGATATAAATAAAAAAAATTTTTTTTAGTTGATTTTTCATTAGTTAAATATTATGTTGCACGGAAACGAAAACAGGGAAACGAGAAACGGGGAAACGGTATTTTCAAAAAATATAGAAAACGAAACGCGAGGGAAACGAGCAAATATAAAAAAATATGAGGGTATATTTATAAATATTAATTTATATATATACAAAAAAAATATAATAATTTATAAATATATATTTATAAATATATATAAATATATAGTAAAAATAAATTATATATATATATATATATATATATATATATATATATATATATATATAATAATTAATATAACAATAATAATAATAACTATTATTATATATATAAGGAAAAATGAAGTCGGGTGTAGATATTTTTATTTAG
>CATKHJ010765235.1:0-13629 GCA_949750685.1 Vernicia montana | reverse complement strand
GTATATATATATATATTTATATATATATATATGAGAAAATCAAATTAAAAAAAATTGAAAAAAAAATAAAAAAAAAAATATAAACGGATATACCCGCCCCGAAGCGGGATGGATATTTTATTTTTAAAGTGGATCGGGTTTGAATTTTACAAAACTTGCCCCATACTCGACCCGCTGTCATTCCTAACTATCAATAGGATGTTGAACCCACTTTAGAGGGATTGAGTATCAATATTTTGAAATTTTTTAATATTTAGTCAAATGAATTAATGATTTCTTGGTTTGATTATTTAGTACTAAAATAAGAAGTAATTAAAAACAAGCAATTAATCAATTACATGAAAATTCAATTGAAAAAGGACATCGGATTTAGATTTCAATTAACTCTCCTAGCTTGTGAAACATGTATATTTTTATTTTTACTTTAAGAAATGTAAGGAATTAAAGATGACTCTTCCTTAATTAAGTAAGGGCTTCTTTTGGGCTAGGGTTTCGACCTTTCACATTAGTAGTGTAAAGTGTGTGTATGAAATATAAAAGTTATCGTGTCTTTTCAAAATTATCATAGTTGTGAGGTGTGCATGTGTTCATTCCATGTCATTGTGTGTGTGTGTTTGTGTGTATATTTTGAATTTTTTTTAATATTTAGCCAAATGAATTGATGATTTGTTGGTTTGATTGTTTAGTACTAAAATAAGAAGTAATTAAAAACAAGCAATTAATCAATTACATGAAAATTGAATTGGAAAAGGATATAGGATTTAGATTTTAATTAACTCTCATAGCTTGTGGAATATGTATACTTTTATCTTTGCTTCAAGAAATGCAAGAAATTAAAGATGACTCTCCCTTAATTAAGTAAAGGCCTCTCTTGGGCTAGGGCTTTGGTCTCCCACAACGGTAGTGTAAAGTATGTGTGTATAGAATATAAGAGTTAGCGTATCTCTTCAAAATTATCATGGTTTTAAAGTATGTATGTGTCCCTTCCTTGTCTATGTGTGTGTGTGTTTGTGTGTATATACATTTCAAAAAAAAAAAAAAAAAGTGAAGGCCTCTCTCAAGATAAATCATTCATACCCATATTAATTTCATATTTGGTTAATGGGGACAGTGTATATGTACACATATACACATACACATATAATTAAATTAAAATATAATAAATATAAATTATAAAAATAAACATAAATATAAAAAACATTAATAATATTCAAAAAATTTTATAAAAAATAATATGATTAAAATTTTTTATAATTAAAAATAAATAAACGTCTAAAATCTAGTTATTAACTTTATTTCTTTGTCTAAATTCACTAATATTCTAACTAAATCAAAGTAATAATATATATTTTAGCTCAAATTAAATATAAAAATTAAATGAGTTATGGTTTAGTGGGACAATATTATTGTACACATACATATACACAAAGATTTCCAAGGGCCAATGAGGCAATTGCCCCCACGCTAGATTTGTCCCTGGTCACAAGTATTAATAGAATTCAGTAAGTTTTTTTGGATGAACAATAAATATCATCTAAGCATATCTATATCTCTATGTGGTAACTCTCTTAAATCTATCAATCCAATGAACCAATATGTTGGCCCAAGTATGACAATTCCTAGAGGGGGGTGAATAGAAATTTAAATTTTTTAATGCACCTAAATGCAATATGTGAATCAATTAAAATAAATTCAATAATAATAAAATGAATAGAGAGAAGAATAAGAAGACTTAGCCAATTTTATAGTAGTTCGGAGCCAATCTCTTCTCCTATATCTATTTCTCCTAAATCACACCGATTTAGGGTTTCACTAGTGATCCGGGATTGCGCCCAAAGCTTTACAATAGTTGAATCGGAATTTTGCCCTAGTTTTTTGGAATTTCGCCCAATACAATAATTGTATGGGATTTCGTCCAATACAAGAGATTACAATAATTTTAAGATATAAAGTCACTCAATGACTAAGCACATAAGCCATCAAAAGATAAGAATTAAGCTTATAGCATTTATAACATTGAACACAAAAGATATGAGATGAAGAGCAAATGTGTTCTTTGAATATAGTAGAAGAAGATTAATGAGGTTTGAACTTGAATCTAACTTTTAATCACTTAGAGTCTCTCCTTCTTCATTTGGAGTCTTCATATATTTATGTCTTCAATATCAGCTCTAAAATATGATTGTTATGCTTTGAAAACAGTTTCAGACAAGTTCAAACGGCTATATATTTTTTTTTTTGTCTGTTTCCCGCGAGTCAAGGTGGTGAATTTTGTCAAGGCGGTGAATTTTGTGAGTCAAGGCTGTGAATTTTGTCAAGGTGGTGAATTTTGTGAGTCAAGGTCGTGACTTTTGAGTCAAGGTCATTACTTGCTTTGTTGAAAGATCATTAGAGCTCTCTGTGTCTTTTTCAAGACCGTAACGTTTAGAGTCAAGGCGGTGACTTTTTCTTTCAAAGCCGTGACTTTATTTAAGGTCGTGACTTTTTCTTTCAAGGTGGTGAAACTGAATCTTGAAGAATTCTTAAGACTACTGTATGATTTTCAAGGCCGTGAAAATTTTTCCTTGCAATTTTTAATTTTCAAAAACTTGCCAGTCAAGGGAGTGACATTTTTCAAGGTTGCCAGTTAAGAGGGTGACATTTTTCAAGGTGGTGAGTTTTGTAAAAACCAGTCAATATGCTTAAAAACACAACTAACATTATAGTTTTACATTAAAACTCACATATTCAATTAATCAAAGTCTAATTAAACAAAGTTTTGGAATCATCAAAATATAAAAGGAGACAACAAAATAACTCACTTCCACTCTCACTACTTCATGAATTACCTTAGATTATGCAAATGGTGATCAAACATTCACACAACAATTAAGTTTAAGATAAATAAATTAATTTCAAACAAACCCATCACAAAACAGAGTATACACAATACCACAAGCACTCAAGTTAATCTACATTTAAATTCTAGTTGGGAATTTAGCTACTCATGGCAAAAGTAAAGAAATGAATATTAAATTACATTGAAATTAACAAAAGCATCTTTACAAGTATTTAAAGGATATGGGTTTAAGAGCAAACTCAATGAAGAACTACAAAATTGAAGTTTCAAGAAAGAGGATGGTCTCCTTGAATTCAAAATAGCAATTTCTTCTTGAGATCTAATCAACTAACTAATTATCTACCTAAAATGGAAATAAATCTATCCTAGATCTAAGAGTATTATTTTCAGAGAATTTTGTTTGAGGCAAAACCTTCCCTAAAGTCAGAGAAAAGAATGAATATATAGTATGTCCTAATATGAGCTTCAAGTTCAAGATTCCAAGTAGGGGATCGCTTTTCTCGCACTCATGCATGGATTTGTGCTCTTCCAGACGCACGACTCCATGTGATTTTTAAAGTTTGGAAATTTAGTCTAGTAGCAATTTAAAATGCACAACCTCGTGCTTCTTTGGTCGCATGGGCTCGTGCTCCAGCAGACTTGGTTTTTTGGCTTTAACTGCTGCATGTGTTCGTATTTCTCTTCCTGCACGGGTCTGTGTGACTTCTTTTTGGCAACTTTTGGCTCTTTTCCTTGTTTGAAACCTTTTAGCTCTTTTTCACCTAGAAACCATTCATTTCCTATATAATTCAGACTTAGGACAAAGAATATGTAAAGTGATAACATTCATCTTCTTTTTACTAAGGAATCAAACAAATTATGTATAAATTCAAGAAATATTCATGCATAAATATAGAGCAAAATCAAGCACATCATTAAATTATTATTATTATTATTAGCAGTAAAGGGCTTGATTGATAGATTATATATGATAAGGGTAAAATATAGTTGCATCTGTCCTTGGGCCTGACTGTTCCATGCCTAAATCTCTCAAGGAATCTAATTGCACTTAGAGAAGCTTAATGGGCCTCATCCAAGTCATCCTAGGAAAGCCCACAACCAGATGAACAAGTGGCGCAACCTCATACTGACCGAAGCGCCTCTTCGAGGACATGTCACAATCCTTTAGGGGCATCCCTTCGAAGCACCCCTTCGGATCCAGACAAGCCCTTCGGTTCCGAACAGTCTCTTCGGTAGTGAAGGCTGTTGGGAAAGATGATGAAAAAATAAAAGAGCCAATAAATAAATTTTGCAGTCCCAGGATCTGACTTTTCCCAGCGTTGTGTAAATAAAATGGGCAAAAATAACACTCAATATTTTTCACTATGAAAATAATGAGAATACAATAATAATCATCTCACCGAACACCGGTGGCTAAACTCTCTCTCTTGGTTTTTCTCTCAAGATGATTTTCTCTCTCACACAAGTGAGACTTTCTTATCTTTCAAAACTCTTTAAGTTTTTGGTTTTCTAAGGGATATACTGAACTGAAAGAAGACAACTGCTTTTATAACCAACATTCCTAACTAATTAGTGGTCATGCATGAAAGAGACAATTTCTCCTTTTCTCTTCCATTCGTTTTCTTCAAATTCTCCCATTCTTTCTTTCATTTCATTTTACTATTTATTTTCCTTCTGTTTCTCTCCTCCACCAACAAGGGAAACCCATCAAAGGCTCCCTCAATTGAGTAAAGTGAAATATCACTTCCATGACCTTAGCCCACTGACGTATCATCTGTCAGAAATAGCGGGACTCCTACCCCAACATGTGAGATACAACTTGATGATGACTTATGTTCAACCTACCTTTGACAAAGCAAGACATGTTCCCTAGTCACATCACCTACCCACCAACCAAGAGTAACAACTCTTCAGGTATAAAAGACAAGAGACACTACCAACTCGAGGTAGCTGATTTCACATTTTTTTATCCCTTTCTTATCTCTAAAGTTTTTTTGTCTCTAGAAAGTCATCTTTTTTCCTTTAGACCTTCAACTCCAATGTTGCTACTAATTTAAGTATCAGAGTGCTTTTTAATACTCTTGCTCTTTTGCAGGTTAAACCGAATAAACACAGGTCTAGAACCATAAAGTCCAGCCCATCTTCCTCTTCAAGATTTTGTATTGATCAATATAAATTCTACACAAAACTTGAAATTAATCTGTCATTGAATTTGGCAAAAAAAAAAATAATAATAATCTGTCATTGACAGGTGAAAGATTCGACAATGAAACGAGAGAGAAAAAAAAATTCACCAAACAAAAAAGACAAGACAGATTGGTAGGCGAAGGAGAAATGTTGTCCATTTATACTTGGATAAGCATCAATGGAAATTAATTCTTTTATTATAAGAGATCAATTGGGATTTTTTTTTTTTTTTTTTTTTTTTTTTTTTTTTTGTCTAAAAGATCAATTGGAAATTTTTTTTTTTTTTTTGCCCAATAAGATCAATTGGAAATTGACTTGAGATTTGTATTAAGTTCTAATCCATTACATAGTCAAATTTCAGATACTATTTTCACTAAGAAAAAAGAAAGTTTGCTTTGATTAAGTTGAATGCCACGTAATATTTGTTTGTTTGTTTGTGAACATATTCATAATGCATAGCACTATAGCAGGAAAAATAAAATGGAGTACCTAATGACGTATCTTTTATAAATAATAAAAAATTATAAGGTTGCCCTTTGGGACGACGGTGAGATCATACCATTCAAAGCTCTTTTTTTTTTCATATTTTTCTCACAGGTCTGGAAAAACTTCAGTTAATAGGATTTTTCTAGCCCTTATATGTACATTGTGTTTAATTATAGTAACTGTTATTTGACCTTATTATTTTAGCGAAAATAATTTCTTTGCCCAGTAAACTTGGGTTCAATATGAGGACCTCTAGTGTATTAAACAAACGTGATAACTAACCATGACCCATATTCGATTCGGAGACCTTTAATATGTGAGACAAACTTAATAACCAACTATACCACCTAGACATTTATATATTTTTACTACATATTAAATAAATAAAAAATTAAAAATTTGAGGGGTTCAATGCCCCCTTAGTCCCACGTTGGCTCCGTCACTGCATATATCTCATTTGGAGAAAGATTTCAATTAATAATAGGATTTTTTTTTAAGAAAACTTTTATATGTTAATACGTCTCATTTGAGAAAAGATTTACATTTTTTTTGGTAAATTTAATACTAATTGAAACTCAAACTTGAAATTTAGCCCGTGATACCACTGCTAAATAAAAAAAATATAATAAATTAAGAATAAATTCATGTATCAACTAAATCAACTTTTAGAATTATATACTTATTCTCTTTAAGTAGATGGCAATATATATTCTATTCTAACTAATTCTAACTAAAGCAATAGATAATGAACTTTGTCTGGGTTTAAATAGAATATATATATATATACACATGGGAGGACAAAGAGCCACAGAATTAATATCTTAATAGAATAGAATTAACTAATAAAAATACATATATAAAATTTATAAATTTTGTATATATAGATCAAATTTAAATAATAATAAATCGTATTCGATGTTTCAAATTAAGGGAAAAGACAAAATCTCAAATTCTTAATTGGAATAGTAGATTAAAATAGAGGTCTAATAGCCATGAAAATTGTATTTTCTAGTTATTAAAAAAATAGCACGATTTAGTAGCCAAAAGATCTAAAACCAAACGTCATCAAAGTTTGATTTTTTGCTCTACTTATCAATAATTCTGCATAAGAACAACGCAACCAACGTCGGATTCAACTGCCATGCCTCAGCTATAACTCATACCCTACTTTTTCTTTTTCTTTAATTTCCTTCCAAAAAAAAAAAAATTTCTTATAAATAATTCAATTTTATTAATTAAATAAAATAAAAATAAAATAATTTTGTATATATAGACTTTTTATATTTCAAATAAATTTTAAAATAATAAAATTCACTTGAATTATATTATTTATTTCATTTTTTATATATTTATATATAAATAAATATATTTAATTTAATTAGGTAAAAAATATCTTAAATTTTAATAGTCAAATTGACTAAATGAATTAAAATCTTGTAAATTTATAACTTAAAAAAATTAGATTTAATTAACGTAACATGATTTTTAAATAAAAGAAGAAATAAAATAAATAAATTTGATTGGATTGTTGTAAATCGGCATATTAACTCAGTATATCAAAAATAATAAGGAGAGATATAAAGCAATAAAATAAAGAAAGAGAGAGAAAATATGTAGAAAGTAAAAGGGGTTCCAAACTCTTATTATTAGATTAACTCTAGCTTCCCTTATATAGAGGAATAGTTAGGGTTTAGTGTATATAACATTACTGAAATAACCCTATACTATAATCTCTAAAATATATACTCAATGATGTTTAAGTAATATTCACATATAATAATTTATCTATAACACTCCCCATTGGATATTACTTGCGTCATGAATATGCCTCATTAAAAACCTTGCTAGAAAATTCAGTGGGAAAAAATATAGCTAAGGAAAAGAGTACAATTCATGCGCTATTCTATCATTGCACAAATTGCCTCATTAAAACCTTTGGTCAAGAAAACCCTGTGGGATAAAAACTTGACTAAGGAAAAAGAGTACAATCTTATACTGATTCGCTCCCCCTGATGAAGACAACATTTTAAGACAGCGTATATCAATCAATAAAACAAGCCGTTCAAATATGACATTATATGAGGACTTAGTAAATAAGTCTGCTAGTTTGTCACTCGAGCGAATTTGGTGGATATCTATTTTATCACTCTTTTGGAACTTATGTGTATTAAAGAATTTGGGTGAAATATATTTAATTCGGTCACCCTTAATATATCCACTTTTAGTTTGTGCAATGCATATTGCATTATTCTTAAATAATATAATGGGAGCATCTTTATTAAGGTATTTCAGGACCATAAAAATCTTTATAAAATTGCAGTATCATCATAAGTAACACACGTACTTAGTTTGAGATCTATCCTTATATGGATTAGACAAATAACCAACATCCCTATGTAGACCAATGTCAAATATGAATTATATAAAAATATAACTAAATCAATACTGACTCGAAGATAACACAATAATTATTTTACACCACTCCCATGTCTCTTGGTAGGTGCAGAGTTATACCTAGCTAGGAGTTTTTCTTGCAAATGCATATCAGGCCTGATGCAATTTGCAAGATACATAAATGCAACTATAGCACTTAAATATGGTACTTTAAGACCAATTAATAGCTCTTTCTTATCTTCTTTAGGTTTAAAAAGTGTCTTTCTTCACTTTTAGTGATCGGATACCATTAGTGTACTTAAGGGAAATGATTTATCTACGCAAAATTGCTTAAGTGCCTTTTCCACATAAGTAGACTAGTGTATTAGGACTCATTTGAGGATAAATAATCGATCTGCAGGCCGATACAAAATTTCGTTTCTCCTAAATTTATCTCGAACTCACTTTTCAAGAATTTGTTAAGAGTCTTATTTAGATCATCAACATATACTGCAATAATAATAGAATCACTATGTGGTCTTTTATGAATACATATGGACAAAGTGTATTATTCACATATCCTTCTTTCAATAAGAATTTAATCAAATGATTATACCACATACGTTCATATTGCTTTAATCCATACAGGGATTTATAGAATTTAATGGAATACACGTCACGTGTTTGATGTGCATTCCTTTCTAGTACCTTTAGTCCTTATGGGACTCTCATATAAATATCATTTTCACAAGGCGCATATCAAGCCTTTGTTTAACTGCCATACTAATCAAATATTGGAACGTGATCATATCTATAACAGGATAATAAGTTTTCTTATGGTAAATACCAGGTCTATGCGAAAAACCTTGGTAACTAGCCTCATTTTATATCTTACCACTTCATTATTCTCATTATGCTTTCGGACAAACACCCATTTATACCCAACTGATTTCACATTTTAAGGAGTCAGTATAATAAGTCCGAATATCATGCGTTTAAATAGCGAGTCTAGCTTGGCCTGAATTGCCTCTTTCCATGATGGTCAATCATGTTTATGCTGACATTCATTTATATTCATAGATTCTGGATCTAGATTTTCTCTTGAGATAGCAAGAGCTACTATTGAGGCAAATTCATCGTTGATGATAAATGAATTTCTATCAAATCTTTTTTCTATATCACAAAATTAATTGAGATCTCATAATTTTTATTCATATGATCATCAACTCCAAGAGCCATATTTGGAGGATCTAATTGTTTCATTATCTCAGTCTGTGTCTCTGGTTATAGCTCTTTGACTGAGATCTTCCTCTTTAAGAGGTTTCTCTTCAGGAGATTTTTTTAGTGACGTTGCTTTTCTTTTCCATGGATTTTTATCGTTTAGTTCCAATTTACTATCCACGCTAAGGCGCGTGTCATGCTCGATTGATTTTCTATTTTTAATAGGAACCACAACCCTTACTAGGGTATTAGCAGCTGGAATATGAGATTTTGTTACTCTTTTAACATCTATAAATGCATCTGTCAGTTGAGTTGCTACATAGGTTGCAACTATATTATTTTCTGAACTTCTAGTTCATTCTGACTTGTACGTAGATCAAAACTGTTTAAATGATTTTCCTTTCAGGAAAATTCTCGACATTATTTAGCACCAATAGGTGCTTTTCTCTCCCCCTAATGTCGGAAAATGTGCCTCATTAAAATAAATTTCAAGTCTTCTCTGTGGACTAATTTTCACACATTGAAGTGGTATCATTAGTACATACATGGAAACAAAAAAAACTTGCATATGAGAAATATTAGGCTCATATCCATGTACAAGTTGTAAATGGAGAGTATATATGATATGCATAATGACATGTCATATCAAACATTCAAGGTTTTATTATTGAACTTCATGTTCAACGTAACATATTTTTCATATATATTGAGGATAAAATAATAACGAAATAATTCATAGATTTATAATACACAAAATAATTCATAGATTATATGCACAAAACATAATCTAAATAATAATAATAATAATAATAAATGCAAAATCCTATCCAATTACTCATTCAAGGAGTCTACATAAAAATTATTGATATTAAGTTGAGTTGTGTCCTTTATGTGAATTGTTTCTCTTCTAAAGTTCTCATTATCTACCAAAAGTACCTCACTCTTGAGTTTTGACTTTTGGTAATTTTCAACAAGATGTTTCACCCACATCCATTATTCATGTGGTTATCTACAACATTCACTTTAGGGATCGTTGTTGTACAAGTGGGTCTAACTTAATGATTTCTCATTAGTAATTCATTGTTCTTTTTAGCCATTAGAAAAAAGGCAATAAGTTTAAAATATTTTGTAAATTTTCAATCTCTATACTGTTGCTGCAGAAGCATGTTAGAAGTATAAAAATAGTATATGTCTTCTATAGCATATTATGTTTTATAACTTTAGCACCACACAATTTCAGTTGTGAAGTGACTCTAAACTTGTTTGAATTGTATTCTAAAGAGAATAGTATCATAATTAAATCAGTCGTCTAAAGACTTATAGACAATTTATTTAGTTCTTCAGAAACGTAGAATATCAGTTTTTTAACAAATTAGAATACTAGAGTACCATAAATTTAGGATACTTAGTTTTTCAGGAACTTAAGGTACTAATTCTTCAAGAATTTATATTTTATTAATTTATTTAATTAGTTCTTCAAGAACTATAGATAATACTAGTTCTTCAGGAACTGTATTAATTTATTTAATTCTATAAGAATACAAATTCTTCATAAACTACAGATGATACTAGTTCTTCAGAAATCAGAATTTAGAATACAAGTTCTTTAGGAACTATATTTACTTAATTAAAATTTTAAAAAAAGAGTTGCTCGAGCTACCTTGCTTGAAAGCTTTCACGTGGGAAATTGAAAGTCAGCCTGTTTTGTTTTGCCTATTGAACATAATTACCTATTTCGGTTTGTGCCCATTGCTTGTCTTAAAGAAGTCCACTAGCTACTCCCTCAAACCATGCGTATATATAATCCATTTATTATTATGAAAAATTCATATCCATGCATGACAAAAGTATTAGAACTAATATTAATATGAAAAATTCAAAAAGTCTAATAATAAAAAGTCATTGGCACGGTCATCGGAGCTATTATTTTAGTATTGGTTGGTTTTGGTTGCTTCAGGCATTACAAGAACAAGAAACATAGTAGAAAATATAAAGAAAATGTTCAATCTAAAGAACAGAGTAGAAGGGATATAGAAATTAGTTCGAATAATCCAACTATAGATCCAGATTCATCTATGGTAGAATTGCAAGACAACAAATTCAAAAGAGAATAATTTTCATGCTGATAACGTGTTGTAAATTGACTTATTAACACAGCGGATCAAAGACAATAAGAAGCAATATAAAGTAATAAAATAAAGAGAATGGAAAAGAGAGAGATAAAATATGTAGAGAAAAAAGAAACTCAAAACTCTTATTATTAGATTAACTCTAGCTTCCCTTATATAGAGGAATAACTAGGGTTTAGTGTATACAACATTACTGAAATAGCCCTATACTATAATACCTTTAAAATACATACTCAAGAATATTTAAATAATATCCACATATAATAATTTATCTATAACATAACTTTTAATCTTAATTGGTATTCTAATGACTTGTTTTTCCTTTTTGCTTGTCGATTGAAAATCATGAGTTGACAAGTGGATCATGGATGCTTTCATATTCTAGCCACAACTCAGTTATCAATAAACTTTATTTAATTTTTATGTCTAAGAATTAGATTTATGTTTTCTTTTTAAATCGTTAACTTTATATATTTTGAATCAATTTATGTACTCAACAATTACACTTTATTTTATTTATTTTAAGTGCAAATTGTTATGCATTTAAGGTGTGATAATATATTGTGGTAGATATTTGAATGTTGATGAAATTAAATAAATGGTTATTTGAAATTAAATATATGTGAATTATATATTTTCGTCACTACCTTTAACAATAATAATTATGACAAATAAGTTTTTGTCATTACTAAAGTAAATAAAAATATGTTTTTTCATAATAATTGTTTTGACAAAATAAATTTGTCACATATTAGAATTATTGACATAAATATTTTTGTCACTATTTAAATTATGACAAAAATAATTTATCACTCTTTTAAATTATGGACAAATTTTTTTTTTTTTTTTTTTATGTTTTGACAAAAATCTTTTCTCATAGTTTTATTTTTTATACAAAAATATTTAGTCATTATTAATAGTTTATTACGAAAAATAATTGTCAAAATTGATAATTATTTATGAAAATATTTTTGTTACTATTGAGATAATGACAAAATATTTTGTCACTCTTTTATATCTATAATTTTTTTTTTGTTATTACTAAAATTTTGTGAAAAGTTATTTTGTCATACTATTAAAAATTTGACAAAATAATTTTCCTCGCAATAAAATTTATGACAAGAATTATTGTCACACTAAGAAATATATGAGACAAAATATATTTTGTCACTAGAATAATTATGACAAATACAAATTTATCACTTTTACAAATGTGAGAAAATATTTTCATCACTTTTAATTATTTTGACAAAATAATTTTGTCATGAAATAGACTTTTATCACTATAAAACATGTTATTTGCTCTTCAACTTTAAAGTAGTAGTAACAAAATATCATCTATTATGATAAAATTATTTTTTATTGTAACGAATACTTTGTCATGATAAATGTAGTTTAGGTAACAAATTTTCATTGTCACAATAAATATCATGGTATTGTGACAAAAATATATTTTTTCATAATATACTTATTAAGACAAGCTTATTGTGACAGTCGTGATGACAAATCAAAATTTTCACAAGAGACATATTGTGACCATTTCAGTATTTATTATGACAAAATTGGTTTGTCTTGTAGTGAATTTTCAATTTCTCTACCCTTTTTTCTTTTTTGGTACAGTATTAGCCATAACTAGCTTACAAATTTCCTGTAGTAGTGATAGCCATAGCAGACTTTTCCCTCTCCATTATAGCTGATATGGAGCTTGAGATGGATATGGAGAAGAAGGTACATAGATAGAGAGAGAAGTGTATAGAAATAAGAGAGAGAAAAGTATAATTAGGACACAATAATGGGCCATAGTAACAGTGAATAGATAAAAAAAGAAGCAGACGTTAATTTGTTGGGCGCAATAACAACTTTTTATGACACCAGATATATATTTACACCTCGAAAAATATTAAAGGTCGATGTGCTCTTTATGGTATACATTGAAGACATATTTGAACCTTATTCCAAAAATATATCATATCGAATATGAGATAGTGATCTTTTAATCAAATATGTGAGAGATTGATTGTCACGACCCAACTTTTGAACCGTGACGGTCTTAGGGTATGGGTAACCGTAAGGGCACCAACCTCCCGTAGAACCCTTGCACATCCTCAGTCCTTTCTGGTAACAAGCAACTAATCAATAATATCCATACACATCACTTATGCCCAAGATCTCAACCTGATATCACATCACTTATTTAAGTTCTTATACACATTGTCCAATACATATATTCGTAATATATTGCTTATGATTTATAATTATCACTTAATATCTCTTGTATACATATGAACATATATATATATATCTTAGTTACACACATGGAGCTCTAAACACTTCTACAAATATACAAATATGAGCATACAAATAAGAAATCATAACCTTCACATATAAGTTCTC
>CATKHJ010765220.1:0-24845 GCA_949750685.1 Vernicia montana | reverse complement strand
TTTGCAATTTATTTCCTTTATTTCTTAATTAAATCCTTAAGTTTAATTAATTACTTTTAGTTTAATTATTATTCAAACAATTTGATTTACTAAACAACTATTGAAATTTGAGCTAATACTTGATCCTTGTCCTCTGTGGAACAATAATAAATTTAATATATATTACTTGAGCGATTCGTACACTTGCGATAGCATTGTATTACCAAAAATACACATTAGACAATTCCATTGATGCTCCTGAAAAGCATATAACAGAAATAGTTGACATAGATGAGCAAATAACTCCAGAAGAGTTTCAGGTATCTGGAAGTAATGAAAACAAAGAGATCTCAATCAACTATGTCACTTCAGGAAAGAGATGGGACCGAAGTGAAACTATTGTCGACAATGTATTTGCATATGCAGTAGCAATTGATATTGCAAAAGAAAATGAGGACATTGAACCAAAGTCCGTTAATGAATGTCGACAGATGATTGGCCAAAATGGAAAGACGCAATTAAGGCAGAATTAAATTCATTAGAAAAACGCCAAGTCTTTGGGCCCATTGTTTTAATACTTGAAAATGTTAAGCCAATAGGCTATAAATGGGTTTTTGTGCGTAAACGTAATGAAAAAAAAAATGAAATTGTGAGATACAAAGCACGACTTGTAGCACAAGGTTTCTCACAAAGGCCTGGTGTTGATTATGAAGAGACTTATTCCCCAATTGTGAATACAATTACGTTTAGATTTTTAATTAGTCTGGCTAGTTTAGAAGGACTTCATATGCGACTTATGGATGTTGTTACAACTTATTTTTATGGATCATTTGATAATGACATTTATATGAAAGTCTCTGAAGGACTAAAAATGATTGAAGCATGCAATTCAAAACCCCGGGAAATGTATTCAATTAAGTTACAAAGATCTTTGTATGAATTAAAACAGTCTGGACAAATGTGGTATAACCGCCTTAGTGAATATCTTTTGAAGGAAGGATATATTAACAATTCAATTTGTCCATGTGTTTTTATTAAGAAAAGAAAGTCTGGTTTTGCTATAATTGCAGTTTATATTGATGATTTAAATATCATTGGGACTCTTGAAAAGTTAACAGAGACAATAACTTATTTAAAAAATGAATTTGAAATGAATGATTTGGAACAAACAAAATTTTGTCTCGGCCTGCAGATCGATCATTTATTTGGAGGGATATTTATTCATCAGTCAGCTTATATTGAAAAGATATTAAAACGTTTTAATATGAATAAATCTCATCCAATGAGTTCTCCCATGATTGTTCGATCTCTTGATGTGAAAAAGGACCATTTTGATCCTCGAGAAAATGGTGAAGAAATACTTGATCCAGAAGTACCATATCTTAATGCAATTGGTGCATTAATGTATCTTGCTAATTGTACAAGACCTAATATAACATTCTCTGTTAATTTACTATCAAGATATAGTTCTTCACCAACTCGAAGACATTGGAATAGTGTTAAACAAGTATTTCGTTATTTACATGGTACATTAGATATGAGTTTATTTTATTTGTAAGACTCGAAGTCAGAATTAATTGGATATGCAGATGCTGGATATTTATCTGATCCACATAAAACTTGATCACAAACAGGTTACTTGTTTACATATGGTGGCACTGCTATATCTTAGCATTCTATAAAGTAAACTCTTACTGTCACATCTTCCAATCATGCTGAAATATTAATCATTCATGAGGCAAATCGAGAATGCATATGGTTGAGATATATGATCCAACATATCAAAGAAATATGTGATCTTCAGTTTGATAAATGAAGTCCAATAGTGCTATTTGAAGATAATGCTATTTGTATTGCACAACTCAAGGGAAGATACATTAAACGAGATAAAATCAAACACATTTCGCCAAAGTTCTTTTTCACACATGAGCTTCAAAAGCAATGAATTTTAGATGTTCATCAAATTCGATCTATTGATAATTTGACAAATTTGTTTATAAAGACACTCCCTACAACCACATTTGAGAAGTTGGTGAACAAAATTGGCATGCGCCGACTAAGAGATCTTTGTTAAAAATCATGTTTTCATGAGGGGGAGATTTCTGTGCACTGTACTCTTTTTCCCTTAGCCTAGGTTTTGTCCCATTGGGTTTTCCAGACAAAGTTTTTAATGAGACAATATTATGACACAAGTTTTACAAGAATAATGTACTCTTTTTCCTATACTAAAATTTTTTCCCACAGGATTTTTTCTTAGTAAGATTTTAACGAAACATATTCTTTGTAATAGACATCCAAAGGGGAGTGTTGTGATAATATTTAAATAGTATATTTGGATTGGATGTCTATCATATCTCTATAAATAGATATTCTTATGTAAATAGAACTTTTTTTCTATTTCTATCTATGTAACTTTTTACACCTATAAATAAATATTACAATCAATAAAATAAAACACACAACAATTATTTTCTTCTATTATTATTCTATTCTCTTTTTCTCTATTATCTATAATTATTCTTTATTTTACAACAATTTTTTTTTTATTTCATCAGTTGTTATCTGATGCAATATTTGATTAATGATAATTGATGCTTTATGTTAAATTTTTTTTTTACTCAATATTTTAATCACAATATCCAACAGATAATAGAATCAATATACTTGACAAGTACGCTTAGCGTTGTGTCACGGGTGTGGAAGTTTCTAGGCAAATTATATGAAGGCTGACTAGTTTAAGGAAATCAACGCTAGCACGGTTGTGAAAGTTTGAGTGAAAAACAACGTGACACTTGGCTAGTATTTTATGGTATAATAAACAAAAGTAAAGATGAAATATTTTTAAAGCTCCATTAGCAATTCCATTTTAATGGTGATATATCTCAAAATATATTACCTGTTACTCTCTCTTATCCCCTTCAAAATCTTTGTATTTATTTATTTTTTAAGCATCAGAATACAAAGAAGCGAAAGGATTTACATTGAAATAAAATAATTATTTAACAAGAACAAAAAATTCTGTTGAATTTGAACTTGTTAATTCTGATCTTATTTTTTTTTTTTAAAGATATTAGATATAATATAATACAAATATCAATTATAAGTGTGTGAAATATCAAATATTATAATATAATATGAATAAGAAACAAATTTGAGAGTCAAATTTGTAATCTCCTAACATTTTAACTTTAATTTTATCATTAAACTAATATCTTATCGACAATATTTAAATTAGAATTACACAAGAAAAAATAAAAAAAACATAACCAAATAGTTTTGGGTGAAATTTTAGAAAAACAATAACAACAGCAAGTGTTAAGAGAAATCTTATAATAAATAAATCTTGCTAATGAGAAAATAAAATATTATTTAAGTGGATCTATGACTTTCCCTCTTTCTTGAAAAAAAAAATCTCACTCTTCAAAATTAAATATTTTTTATTAAAAAAAGAAAAGAATAAAAATTATTATGTAGTTTAACGTTTTTCTTAAAATAGATCTATGGTATTTTTTTGAGACATTTAGATCTCTTTAGATACTTAATACCAAATTTATTAATACAGTTAGTATTTATTTATTTACATATAATATTAATTAAAAAAATATTATAATATAAATTAAAAAATATTTTTTACTAACATAAAAATTTCACTTGGTACTGTAGGATTCTTTTTGAATTAAATTAAATTTTAAATAATTATAAAAATAAAAAACTATTTTTAAGAGAAAAAAGAAAAGTAAATTTTAAAAATTTTAAAAAAATTCTTAAATCTCAAATCTCACCCATATAAAAATTCTTATGCTTCTTAAGAAATCAAACAAATTTATAAATCTAAAAAGTTTAATTTAATAGTTATATGCATGGATTAAAATTTCGCAATATCCTTCGATATATCGTATTTTCTATGGGGCATATTTAAAATTTATATCATATCTTTTTGATATTATTTCTAGCAATATATCGATATATTGATAAATATTGATGATATTTAAGAAATATATTTATATCAGCCAAATTTCATAAAAAAAAATAGTCAAATATTAAGCAAAATATAACAATATTTTGATAAATTAAAAAAAAAATGAAAAATTTGAAAATGCAAAAAAAAAAAAAAAATTGCAGAGAATCTCTTTTTAAAAAATTATTTTTAAACTCTTTTTTAAATATAATTTTTAACTTATTATTATTATTATTATTTTCATTGGAGGCCTAATAGGCCAAAATAATATTGTAGGCTACACAACAAGGGGTAGATATTCTCTTTTAATATTTTTTTACCAAATTTGTGATAATTTTTGTAATTCAAGAGACTCGAACCTTAAACTTTCCACTTTTCATACTCTTAAAATGGATGAAATGACTAATCAGATCATACTTAAATAGTACTTATTAATTATTATTACCACTTTCTAATAATAATCATAATAATTATTTAAGCCATATGATATAATCACCTTGCATCAAGAACAAAATTAACAACCAATCATAGCAAACTTATAGTATACTATTATTTGCTAATAATTATTTTTAAACAAGATTGATTATAATTTATTGAGTTAAATCTAAATACTAGTTGATTATTTATTTAAATGTTTATGGTTATTCATCTTTTAAGATTTTTAGATGTCTATTTAAATTATTATATGCATTAAATTAAATATATTTTACTTAAATAATATTAAATTTGTTATATTATTTATATCATAATATAATTAAAATTATTAACATCATATAATTTGATGTTATATTAGAAAAACAAATTAAGCCATATAATATGGGTTTGCATTAAAAATTAAAACAAATGAAGAATACATTTTATATATTAAAAAATTATGATTATGCTTTAATGTTCATAGTAACATTATGCAAAAAAATGTCAAGAGGAGGGTGGGAATATGAAACTCATATACTAGATAAAATTACTCGGAGTATATGCAATTATTGTGAAAAAGTAATTTAAAGCGGTGGAATTTATAATTATGTTTGTGTTGTATTATTATAAGAAAACAATGTATTGTAATATTTAAATTCACTAAGTATGAACTTATTAAATTTATTTATTGTGTTATTATATTAGATTCTTAATTTCGATCCAATTATATATCACCTTATAATTTTAAGTACTTTATAGATAATTTTTTTTTCATATTTTTTATTTATAAATTTTCCTCCTACTCTTTTATAATATTCCTTAAAATGTTATACAATATTTTCAAGTTTAGATATTAATTTTTATATTTTTTAAAATCGGTCGATATTTTCATAATTTTAATATCTCGATATTGTGATCGATATTAATATTTAAATTCTTGATTATATGTCATAATTATATATTTCAATTTTGTTCCTCTTAATAATAATAGTAAAGTATGACCGCTAAATAAAATATTTTATAAAGTTTATGAATTTATTTTGTTAAATTAAATAATGATTATGTTTAGATCGCAATGAGTGAATAAAATTACAAATTAGGCGACCTTATACTTCCACAGGTTAAAAACTGCTTATTCTCTAATAGAAAATATAAATAAAATAATAATAAAAAAAAGAAAAAAAAAAAAAAAAAAGAGGAGGGCAAAGGATTCATAATTTGATTTGATATTAGTTCACAGGCAAGCTAACTAAGCAAAGTCGTTAGGTCCACTACTGGCCTGGTTCTGGAAATCACCATCGAATTCATCTCATCTCTCTCCATATTGATAACAATGGAAAATTGGAATTTTCTTCTTATCATCCCTCTATTCACTGCTATATTAACCTTACTCTTGACCTTCACTTCCCAGATAATCAATGGCAGAAGGAACAGAAAGCGAGCTGTTGGCTTCTTCCACCCATTCACAAACGACGGTGGGGGCGGAGAGAGAGTCCTCTGGTGCTCCGTTAAAGCAATTCAAGAAGAAAGTCCTGATCTTGATTGTGTGATTTACACTGGCGATCACGATGCCTCCCCTCAGTCACTGCCAGCTCGCGCTACCGATCGTTTTGGTGTCAAATTGCTTTACCCACCTATGGTACATACCTATGCTTAATGGGTTTTGCTTAGTTTGATAGATGGAATTAGAATTAATGGGTTTTTGTGGGTTTTGTTTTATTTTTGTAAATGCTTGCTGTTGTAGGTGGTGCATCTCGATAAAAGGAAATGGGTAGAAGAAACTAGTTATCCTAGCTTCACCATGATTGGTCAAAGCTTTGGTTCAATTTATCTTTCTTGGGAAGCTTTATGCAAGTTTACTCCTTTGTATTATTTTGATACTTCTGGCTATGCTTTCACTTACCCACTTGCCCGGATTTTTGGATGCAAAGTTATTTGTTACACACATTATCCTACTATCAGTTTAGATATGATTTCTCGTGTTCGTGATCGGAGCTCCATGTACAATAATGATGCATCAATTGCCAAAAGGTTAGAGTTTTGCTCATTTTCTTTGTTTCCTCAGAAAATAATGTTTGTTGTACTTTGGAAGATGATAGTGTTAATGGTTTTATTTGGTGATTTGAATCTAGATTGAGCTATTACTAGGAGTAGTCTAACCTTCATCAAAAGATTATTTAAAGGATAACCTTGCACCTTCTAGTTAATTTCATTTCATCTATTTGCCCTCGCTGTTTATGCTTAGCTTACTTAACTTTAGCCTTTGATTTCTTTGTGGGGAAGATGTGAAAACATAGTCAATTTGGTAAAGATCAAATTTTCTGGTGTCTACTTGACATAAGTTTTCTGTAATCATAGAAAAAAAAGAAGAGAGGAATAATCTTTGAATAATAAAAGATGATGGAAAAAGCATTCCTTTCTGGAATATATTTTTCAATGAAATAGAGTGAACCTTACCACTATATTAATCTCATAGTCTATTTTGGTCTTGTAGATTTATGATCATTGCTGTATTTTCCTATTATATACAGAGTCTAAACAGTACTTTCCTTGTGGCAGTGGTTGGCTATCACGGTGCAAAATCATATACTATACATTCTTTAGTTGGATGTATGGGTTTGTAGGATCTTGTGCACACCTTGCAATGGTGAACTCTTCATGGACACAGTCTCACATTGAAAAGCTTTGGAAAATTCCAAACCGTACCAAGCGAGTGTATCCTCCTTGTGATACATCAGGGCTTCAGGTTTGTAATACAGTGTTTCGTGAATCTTCGAAATGAAATGGTAGCTATAGTTAACTGTTCTCGCTCTTTCTCTTATGAAGTGGCTTCTCTGCACCCTTGTGATTCCCATCCTGAAATTTCACTATTGCATCAAGCAATGGTACCTTTGTTTTCTATTATGTCTAAAATAAATTTTTGTGCTTGATATGTCCTGTTTAACACTTTTTCTCAGGGTTTTCTTTAAGTCTTTTAGAAGCCCTAATGCACAGTATTGAAAAATAGTTAGATTTATCCCTTGCATGTCTTTAAATGGTTATTTTCTAATCTGAAAAATCAATTTTAACATGCCATGTTCCTCCTCCTGGAAAATACAAATTTACATCAATGGTGTCGTGCATTGTAATGAGAAATCTGTGAAGCATAGAAATATATGGATCATCACTAGTCGAAGAAAATCCAAATTTACATCTATGGATCATCACTAGTCCAATATTTGTGCAATTGGATTCTTTGCGATTCTTGATGCGTTTGATGACCAGAAATTATGGTTTGTGGCATTGACTAGAACAAGATTTTCTTGGCTAGTGAGATTTAGAGCTCCTGTAGGGTCAGAAAGTGGAGTTCCTCTATTGGCCACCCATACAATTTTTTGTGGAGATATTTGCTTGTACCATAATCCCAAATATCAGATTTTTGGATCTGAAAGATTGAAAAATCCAAGTTCAAAAATGGCCAGCTGAAACAAGAGTGTCTCCATCTCTCAAAGATTGGGTTGGGGTAGTAGTGTTTAGTGTGGTAAAGGTTATTGTTAAGATGGAGAAGGAACAGAATATAAGGGCGACAAAGCCAAACAGTCACATTGGTATTTGAATCTCTCTTTCTTTCTGAAACCCAGAGTACGTATAAATAAAAAACAAATGCAGACTAGTTTGTGTAGAATTAGATACAGCTAGAATTTCTCCATTGAAAATGTGTCTCCAATTCTTCAAGAATTTCTCGAAAATGTGACAGGCTTGAGAAAGAAGTAACGGAGACATCAAATTTGTCAATCAGCGCATAATTTTTCCGAGCAGAAATATATTTTGTCCTTCATAGCTTGTTTGTGCATTATCAATTATTTTTGCTGTTGCTGTTCATGGTAACATCTAAGTTGGCGGGTTTATTTCAATCCATCTTTATCAATACTATAAGACATTACTTCCTTTCATGTCACAAAATGTTGCACTTTGAATCTAATAAGTCGAGGTCCAAAACAGGCACTTCCTTTGGAAAGACCAGCAGAAACTCCAATATTTATATCTGTTGCTCAATTTCGTCCTGAGAAGGTGGGCATACTTATGTAAACCTTATGAGCGCAAGGTACTGCTGTTTTAATGGCTCATTTCTGGGGCCTTTATTGGGTATATCATCCCATTATAGCTGGTTTTGCATGTCTCAGGCACATCCTCTTCAACTTGAGGCATTTTCAGTCGCCATTAGGAAGCTAAATGCTAATTTGCCAAGACCAAAGCTCCAGTTTGTGGGTAGTTGTCGAAACAAGTCGGATGAAGAAAGAGTGCAGAAGTTGCAGGATAAAGCAATTGAACTGAAGATCGATGGGGATGTGCAATTCTATAAAAATGTGATGTACAGGTCTGTATATATCACTTTATAATCACGAATTGCATTAACGAAATTTAATCTTATTCAGAATTTAAAGACAAATGCAAAAAGTCCAAATTAACAGACTGCTCTCTCTTTTCCCTTCTCCTCCTATGCATGTCTGCTCCCTCATTCATAAATTTAAGTATGTACTCGTGTATATTTGGATTTTCTTTAATGGAAAATGAAAGCTGTGGGAACAATGTGATGTGGATTTCATGTGTGGAAGTAGGTAATACTGCTTCAGCTAGTTGCTCAATTTCAGCTTTCTTTTCATATCATGTAGCACAAAAAGTGTAATTATTGTATTTCCCAACAATTTATTCAGTGGAGTGCACGTCAGCATGTGCAATGCTTACGCATGGGGCTTTGGGGTTGCCAGTAGTATTTTCTCATTCTATGTTTAAATCAAACATATATTTGTTGTGTGTTCCCTACATGCTAAGAGAGATTTAACTGTACATTTTTTTTTTGTCATGGATCCAAACTTGAGTTTAGAATTCTTGAATTCTGTTTCCTCTGGTTAATTTTTCATTCTCATCAGTGTCACAAGAATCAAATGATTTAATTTTCTTCCAGATGTGTTGAAAACTTGAGGGCTAGTAACATCTGTATGTCTGTGCCGAACCATGAAAATGAACATCTCCTTACACTAGTCTACAACTTTATGATGTGCCTGACTGAGTATATTCCTGTTTTCTAGGATACCTGGTATCTACTTGATATGAGAATTCATTTGGTTGAGAAACTGTTACCACCGAAGCTTAAACTATGCATTTTGTGTCTGAGACTTCTCATGATTATACTAGTCCTAGATTCATGTCCTTCACTTTTGACTTTCACTATTTGCAGGGACTTGATGTCTCTATTGGGAGGTGCCATCGCTGGGATGCATTCCATGACAGATGAACATTTTGGCATTAGTGTTGTGGAGTATATGGCTGCAGGTGCCATACCAATTGGTGGGTATTTTAAGTGGTTTTCATTTACATATCAATACTTTCTTTTCTGCTATTAAATGCATATTTGACTTAATCATGCTCATACTTCTCATCAAATGTTCAGCTCATAATTCTGCTGGCCCAAAGATGGACATTGTTTTGGAAGAAGATGGGCAGAAAACAGGATTTCTAGCCCAGAGTGTGGAAGAATATGCAGATGCCATCTTGAGAGTGTTAAATATGCCAGAAACTGAGAGACTAAAGATGGCCGCAGCCGCAAGGAGACGGGCAAGCAAGTTTTCTGAGCAAAGATTTTATGAGGATTTCAAAGCTGCAATTGAACCAATACTAAAGCATTCATCTAGATGATTGACTGGAAATAATAACATGTAGAATAATTTGTGATTGTAACTGTAGGACAGAGAGCCATAGTTTTACTTCTTTTTCTTTTTTCCTCCTTTTGACCAAAAGTAAATTTGAAAGGCAGTAAAACCCTTTTTGTTGGTCTATGATTTTGATTTCGAATGTAACAGAAAATTTCAAATCTGTAAACATTTTAGGCAACAATTTCTCTTTGAAAATTTTCTACTAAAAATTTATGGTTCTGCTATGGGAGCTGAAGAATATTTCTTGGTGACAGTTTTTGGATTCTTTCTGAATTATCCACTTATAAATAGGTAGTTCATGGTAAATTCCTCCATGTATTATATATATATATATTATATTCTTGCGTATAAATATATATTTGTGTTTGAAATTAACTTTTAAATAAATGTTTAAATATTATTATTACTTTTTCAGATGTAATAAAAATAATTTTTTTTTGATGTACAAATTTTGTACAAAATATATCAATATACATTTAGATATTAATTAAAAAAAAGGAAATTATTCCAAATACATTTATTTTTTTTTTCAAAAATATCTTTTTATTTTTTTACATTTTCAAAAATATATATATATTTTTTATATACTTATGATATACCTTTAAAAGTAGAATATTTTTTAAATAGAAAATTTAATAACTGTATTTAAAAAAAAAAAAAAGACATATATGAAAATATTATATCTTTTTGCAGTGTTTGTATAAAAATCCCTTAAAAAAAATCTAATAGTACTCAAAACTGTTTTGCCTCAATCTCAAAAAATTTCTGTCATATGTGATTGGTTTTTTTTTTTTTTATAAAGTAAGAAAGGAGAATTGAACATGAATTTATTATCGACTTATCGTAGGTCATATATCCAATTACTATTATGTGATTGGTTGCCATCATCTTTAGGGATAAAAAAACAAAATTTCTATTTGTGAGCACCTGTATATTTTAATGGATTTCAATATCACTAAATTCTAAAACTATTTCAATACTATTAAATCAATAATTTTAGCTTTCTGAAATGGTTTCAAGACCATTAAATCAATAATTTTAAGCATCTACAATTTTAAATTTCTGAAATCAATTTCAGTACCACTGAAGTAGTAATTACATGATGAGAACATCTTTGTGCAACCCATATTTCAAAAAATAAAAATAAAAATTTTATAACTTGTAAGCTTGAGTGGGATGCACGCTCTTTAAAAGAAAGTGGTACTGCGAATAGCTCGTCATCCCTTTAATTTGGGTACACAGCACAGGTCATCTACTTCACTACCACAAATACACAGCTCAAAATCTCTCTGTTTCTCTGTATCAAATATATATATATATATGGTTGGGCCTTAAACAGAACAAAGAGATGGCAATTTCTCTGAATTCAGTTGTTGGGTTCAACTCTACGGTAATTCCTTTTCTCTTTACATTTACTTAATCTCATCTTTTCCTTTCATTTTACTTTTTATTTTGCTTATGCTCTTTGATTTTCAGTTTTCACTGAAATTTAGGTTTTTGGGTTATTAATATCTTGTGCTTCAACACTGAATTTTCACTTGCCTTTTATCAAGTTTTAAGCTTTGATAATACTCTTAGTGTTAGATTACATACAATTTTTGCAGATAATTAAGCTAGTTAATTATCAAATTTAGTCATGTTTTAGAGTTTAGAAGAAAAAGTGAATGAATTTTTGTTATGTTATTATAGTATTTTAATAGTAGAAAGGTAACATTTAAAAAAAAAAAAAAAAAAAAAAATTCTGGGTAGAAGCTATATTAATAGTTTTTTTTTTGCCAAATAAGCTATATTAATAGTTAGTCTATTAGGCAATGTTAATGATGCTTAGATTGATAATTGCATATAGTTTTGGAACTCTATGCTCTTAATTTATTTTTGGGTTGCTTCAAATTTGAATGTTCATAATGAAATTCCAGACTGTTGGTTATAACTTATAATTAACATTACTAATTAGGAAAACCTATACTTTGTTAACCATGTTCCTTTTTTTTATCTACCTGTTTGGTTAATTCAATAACCTTTCTTTCTAGCTTTGCAAAAGTGAAATTCTATTTCCTAATAAAATTGCTAGATATTCTGCAAGAATGTTAGGACACATATATGTTGAATTTTCAATTGATAAGGTCAAGTTTTGTTTTTTTTTTTTGCATGGATCTGCTAGCAATTCTTAAATCCTTGTCGTTTTACCTTCTGTTAATAATTTTGGGAATTGATTTTAAAGTATGGTTATAGGAAAAGAAATCTAGTACTCTGCAAAAACCAGTGTTTTATCTATATCTGTCTCCCCATGAAGAAACTTTCCATCAAGATTCCATTCTTGAAACGAAGTCTCTTCCTTATCTGCCTTCTTTTCTTCTTTTTCTCTTTTTCTAATTAGTATAGTCAGTTTATTAGTGTTAGCTTTACCACAAGAGGGGAGAAGGACTTGAACTACTTGACCTCTTGTTTGCACATTTGCAACAAGTCAGAACCATAAAACATAACATAAACTAATGTGTAAGAAATATTTTAAGACGTTCACATATATTTTTGAAAGTTTATGTTGTTGCTCTTTCTCACAGTTAATCTCCTAAAAATGTTTTTTCCTACTAAAGTTTGGCACTTGACAAGTATGCTATATATTGAAACTAAATGATTGCAGCTAATTTAAAAAAAAAAATGAAATACTAGCAGGAGGCTTGCTCCATTCTTGCATTAAGCATACCATCATCAGCCATGTGTTATTTAGAAATTTGTCACTTTTACTATGTGTGTTATATCGCTGTATATTTGGAATTAGTTCTCAAGCCTGCTTTCAGGTTACAATAACGTGATCACGGAAATGAAAATTATGACCCTTATAGATATAGTCTATTGATATGGGCTCAAAAGTAGTTCTCATTCCAATGGCACATATCCCTTTCAGTTCTACTTTTATCTACCTTTTTTTTTTGTCAGAACTACTTATATCTACCTGCTAGTAGTAGTATATAACATTAGAATCATCAAAAAGTTGCAATGGCAGTTACTTTTTGCTACCTTAGTAATGTGCATTCTTTTTCTATTGTTTCTATCGCATGTTGATCTTTAATAGTTAAAAAAAAATCTTTATTATAGAAGTGGATGATAATGTTCAACAATTGTGTTTTGAGTGAATTCAAAATCTTTTAATGAGGGAAATTTACACTTTCTTTTTGTTTGTATTGCATATTTGTCATTCTGTAATTATGATACCTATACAATTTTTTTATTCAATGTGGTTTAGACATGTTTAGTGACTTATACCTCACAATTATTTACAAAACTGTTTCTTGATTAAAAGTTGCCAGCAAAATACCAGCATTTGTCTAGGCCTTCAGTTAGAGCTTCATCGCCACAGGCTACACGATTCACATTTTCCTTGGGGATTATTGGTTCAAGGTTACATATAAAGGAAAGAAGAAAGGGTTTCTGCCTTTCAGTTGCAGACAGTGATCGTCTAACAAACACCAGTGATAAGGGTCCTGGTAGTGCTGAAAGTTCAATTTCTCCTAATTCTGTTGGAGAAACTAATCAGTCCCAAACTAGTGTTGATAATGAGCCAGGACCTCAATCCTTAGGAGCTTCTAATGGTTCCACAGTTTCTTCAGATCTGAAGCAAGAAAGAAGACCTGACTTGCAATCTACACCCAAAAGATCGCCTCTAACAGCAAGAGAGAGACTAAGGGCTGCCCGAGTTCTCAGCCGTTACCCAGAATCAAAGCCATCAAAATCAGAAATGGGCAGCACAATACTGGATGCTCTGAAGGAAAGTGACAGGGGGAAGAAATCCGGCCTTCCCGAAGCCCCTGCAAACTTGTTCGACGACAGCAAGAGAGGGTTACCAAAGGAGGGGTGGACTTTCCAATTTCCAGGGGGTAATGATCTCTTTGTCGTAGCTTTTTCATTTGTTTTCATCAGCACAGTTATGTTCGCAACAACATACATTGTCTGGAAAGTTGGCGCGATCCATTTCAACGAGTACTAAGGTGGACAGTTCAATGGGATTCTGCATTTTTGGATGAGCTACCTTTTTGATTCATCCACCAAAGATAACAGACCTTTGAAAAAAAAAAAAAAAAAAAATGAAAGATAACAGACTGTTTGATGTCAGGTACATGAATAGGATTTTAAAGGTTTTCTAGACAAGATTTATACATAATCAATGTACAAAAGTTGCTGCTTGGCCAACATTTATAAATCAAAGAAATGCATATGGGCATTGCCCATTTGTTGATCTTCTATAAATGGCCTTACTTTTGTATCAAATTTGTTGTTGATTATGTTGCTTATCCATTTTATATGCCATCATCTTGTATATATATTGCAATTTCTCACATAATAGTGCTGATTTTCATGGGATGTTCAAAATCTTGAATTTTGTATGCAGACAAAATTTACCAGTAAAAAAATTTAGCTATCAATCTATCACATAAACATTATCCAACTTTAATTTCGTATTTCAATAATATCACTTACAAGATTTGAGTAGAGATTATCCAAACAAGATTTTCTTAATATAGTTGCACAATCAAATGCAGGCGATAAGACTTTCTTATTACTTAGCTACCACATAAGAAATCTGACTAAATCTCTATATTGAAATCTAACATAGTAGCTTATTGAAACATAATTAAAATTGAGAGTAATTTTCAGATGAAAAATAAAAATTTAAGTGACTGCATGGAAATTTAGTAACAAGTGAAGTGACTATAAGATTATCCTTGTGTGCATATATATCTTCTTTTGCTTTTGTCATTTCAACAAGTGGAGATTGGATAGTAGATTAAGGATGACTCAAACCCCACATCTTTTTTCGGCAATTGCTGACTAGAGGAGGGGCCATAGAACCTTATTTCCCACGCCATTATCACACTCGAGCACGAGCTGTCTGCTAAGTTTTGTTCAACATTTATGAACTAACTTGCTATTTTGAATGTCTTTTACTATAATCTTGTGTGTATGTGCTTATCGCATCTTTTTGTGGTTTTTATGCATTTGCCGTCCGATAAATTCTTAGGTAAATTCAATTTATCAGCTCATTTATAAACTAACTCAATAAAAATTAAGATACATTAATTGATGATGTCATATTAATACTTTTACATTATATCATTAATTGATGTTTTATTCTTACTAATTTAATATATGAATAAAGTGATATATTGAATCTATTTAAAAATTTCTCTTGCCGCAATCTACCTAAGTTGCCTGCTTGATCTATTATTGTTTGACAAAATCACTTTCTCATTAAATTCATACCACCCTCGTATGCATCCATAAGATTTTGCACATTTTTGTTAAGCTAGCAATTTTCACAAGTTTGTTGAAGCAAAATCTTTTGTTTAGAGGAGAAAAGAAAATAAATGAAAGAACTTTCCATGCTATACGGTAATAAAGTCATTTTTAGAATCGTGAGATTTTAAGTTTGAATTTTAGTCAAAACTTAATTAAATAACCAATAAATTTTAGTTTAGTGATATTAAAGTCATTTATAAAATTTTAAAATTATAAGTTCGTTTATAAAATTATAAAATTAAGTTTGAGTCCTTAGTAGTTAAGTAAAAAAAAAGAAAGAAAGTCTATCCTAAATAATTATTAATAGAATGATAGAGAGAGAATTATTGACACCAGCCACACAATCCTTGAGAGATAGATAGAATGGTTGCAAAGTGAGTGAGTGGTTGATCGAAGGTCGTATCAATCTTTTAAATCCTCTTTATGGAGAGTTACAATATTGTGTGCCAAGGGGCCCTTCTTAGTGACCAATTGTAATGGTAATTGAAGTCCTCTTGTTTGCTTGTGTGGGAAACTAGGACATTTTTATTTTTATTTTTTACTCACACAGTCACATAATAAATGGAAGTGGACAAAGAAAGCCACCAAAATTGAGTGGCCTCTTTATTTTTGAACATCACTTTGAGATGAACTTATATAAATAAAATCTAAGTATGAGACTAATTCAAATGAAATATAATTATTCATAAGAAGAAAACCCTTTTTGGTTTGTTTTTGTTGCCGCATATTGCATAAGCACCATCAATGGACCAGCTGGTTTTGTGGGTTCAATAGCATTGTCGTGTTAATTACTCTCTCAGAAATTGGGAACAGAAGACTTAAAAAAAAAAAAAAAAAAGGCAAATGAAAACATGTGCTAGCAGATAAGTGTCAATAAACAAAGAATCTATTCCGCCCATATTACTGTAGTGATATAATGATTCTGGGATTATAAAAAAAAAAAAAAAAAAAAAATGTTTTTCAGACTAATTTCATAGATCAATTGTTCTTATCAGGACAATATATGATTTCCCTATAACTTTAATAATCAAATCTATTTTTGAGTAACTTATTCCTTTTAGACAGTTCAATCCAACTCAATTATCAACTAAGTTTTCATCCTAAAATTAATTGGAGTCGATTATATGAATTCTTTATTTTCACTTTAAACAATTTTGGATGATATTTTTGATAATTATAATATCTCTAAATTAATTATTTGTTATTCCTTTTAGACAATTTTTAACAAATAGTGTGATAGTGAGTCTTGCCGCAATAGTATTTAAGGTTATTCTTTTATGACATTAACCCTATGTTTGGATAATTTTTTAGAGAGGAAAAAAAATAAGGAGGAAAAATAAATTTTATTTTTTGTCCTCATATTTGGATAAGAGGAAAATAAGAAAGGATGTGAAAGAAAATAATTTTAATTTTTCTTATTTGAAAAATAAAATATGAAAAGAAAGAAAAGTGTAATATGATACATTTACTATTTACCTTTTATTTAATAATAAGATATATCTTAAAAAGGGAAAGAATATAATTTTATATTAAATAGTGAAATTTTTTCCTCAATCCTTATATTTTTTTTTTATTTTAAGGAGAAAATTAAAGGAGAAAAATAAGTTATATTATTTTTCCTTCCATTATTTTTTCTCTATTTCTGAAAAAAAAAAAAAAGTGAGAATCTTTCTTTATTTTCCTTTATTTTACCCATTTCAAACATAGGTAAGTTACTAAATTTTACTTGACTCCATAATATTGGAATTTCAACGTACTGAGATTTTTTTATTTTTTTTTATAGCTATCCAACAATAAAAATTTGAATTTAAAATTTTATAATTTTAGAAATAATTTTAATTTTTTTTTTCCCAATGAAATAATTTCAATATCATTAATGTAATAAAGTACATTTTTAATTTCACTTTCATTTTTTTCCTCTAATAATTTTAAATCTTCATAATGTTTATAGAGTTAATTTATTTAATTATCCAAGTAAATTAAATTCATAGTGAAGTGACAGCCGAATATGGCCAAACAAGATTTTCATTTGACCAATTAAAGGTTGCTACACATCACACCAATCACCATCAAGATATGCAGATCACACATTATTAGTGCAGGAACAGTTGCTGTTAGATTGTGAGATAAAAGGCCTTGTAAGTTAGATTTGAGAAAAGGGTTTGCTTTTTAGATATGGAAAATAATCACTACTTCTCTTCTTCTTCTTCTTCTTCCTCTTCAGGTTGGCCTGCTCTGCCTTCTTCTGCAGAACCAAATTGGGCTATAAACAATAATTCTCAAGCTTATAATGATTCCCTTTTATTCCCATGGCCTCATTCTTCAGCTTCTGCCACCTTTCCTTCTTCTTGGTCTATACCAATTCAAGATTCAGGCCATGGATTTCCTTCATCTTGGTCTTTACCAGTTCAAGATTCTGCAGAAGATAAAGCTGCCTCTGTTTCCAAGAGCCATAGCCAAGCTGAGAAAAGGCGTAGAGACCGAATTAATGCACAGCTTGGAATTCTTAGGAAACTAATTCCCAAATCAGATAAGGTATATCTGTTTTTTCTTCTTTTTAATGATCTGGGTACATTTCTTTTCTTGAAATTAACCATTTTTTTCACAATCCCATTTCTTGTTTGCTCATAATTAATAGTATAAGAATGAAGTTTAGTTAGTTCAGTTCAGTTACCCATTTTCTTGAACTGCAATTATTGAATTCTTCCGCAATTGGTTTTCTTTTCTTGCTAATCTTTATTAGATGATCTTAATTTTAGTTTCCTTGATGATTGAGCAGATGGACAAGGCAGCTTTATTAGGAAGTGTGATTGATCATGTGAAGGATCTTAAAGGAAAAGCAATGGAAGTAAGCAAAACTATTACAATTCCAACAGAATTTGATGAAGTAACTGTAGATGTTGATAATTCTGATGATGTTTCTCAAGATGAAAACTCTACAAAAACCAGCAAAGATAAGGAGAACATATTCATTCGAGCTTCAGTTTGCTGCGATGATCGACCAGAGGTATTCTCCGAGCTCATTCGAGTTCTTAAAGGCCTTAAACTCACCATAGTTAGAGCTGATATTGCAAGTGTAGGTGAAAGAGTTAAGAGCATATTAATACTTTGCAATAAAGACTCTAAAGATGGTAGTGGCAGCAGCAATGGCGGTGGTGGCGGTGGTGGTGTTTCTATTAGCACTATCAAACAATCACTCAATGTAGTTTTGAGTAGAATTTCTTCATCCTCTATGCCATCAAATTATCGGATCAGAAGCAAGAGGCAAAGGTTCTTTTTGCCTTCTCAATAGTATTAGTCCTTACAATTATTAATATATGTCCACATAGATCAAGCTTTATTTGGCCTAGTGATATTTCTTTAATTTGTACATGATATTTTTGGGCTTTTGGGATATGCTTTTGCATATATATATATATTTATATATACTTGTCAATGGGAGAAAATCTAGGGATGGCACATGCCAAACACCCCATCTATTATTTGGTTGGTGCCTACTTTTTAAGGTATTGAACTTCATAGTATAAATAAAAGCAGAGTGCATAATTTAACACTTTAATTTTATTAAAAACATTTTGTGGGATTTTGAACTTTTAAAAGATCTATTTAATTTTTGAAGTTTTTAAAATAATCTATTTAATTCCTCAATTTTTTAATTTTACATACACTTAACATAAAAAAAAATTCTAATAAGTAAACTGCGTGAGCATCCTAGAAAGTTAAATCATTAACAGTTTGTTTGATATACATATTCATAATTTTTAGAATTAGTAAATAATGAAATTAATAATTTTATTGGATAGGGATTGCTAAAAATAAGAGGGTTAAATTTTAGATAATACTGATTTTATAGATTAACTAAACTTTTAAGATTATTAAGTCTAACATGAATCACATATACCAAACGTAGTGTTATTTACTAATACTGCGGCTTACTTAAGTAATCCCGTGTACCAAACGAACTGTAAGAGATTTAATTAGAAAGAAATATTATTAAAATGAGAAGGAATAAAATTTAGAGTCAAAGAGAAGGAGATATGCGGATGATTATTAAATTTGACTATTGAGATATTTATTTATTTTTACACGTAAGTGTGCATATTTACATGTTTTCAAACTTACAAGTTTATGAGAATTTGAGTGTTAAATGTATATAAAATTAAAAAATGTAGAGGTTAAATAGATCATTTTAAAAATTCAAAGTGTCATAAAATTTTTTTAGTAAAATTTAGGGATTAAATTATGGAGAAATTCTTAGGAAGATTGAATCTACCATTTTATTCATAGACTAAATCAATAAAAATAAGACACATTAATTAATGATATAATATAAAATTATTAATATGATATTATTAATTAATGTGTCTTATTTTTATTGGTTTATTCTATGAATAAAGTCTATGTATTTAGCCTATAAATAAATATGCATAATATAATCACTTTTTGTTTCCATAAAGCGACTTTACTTTGCTAGGTATCAATTATTGGGTACCATTCAATCATTCACCTCTAGTAATAAGAGTAAATGATTAATAAATTGGACTGTCAATTTAATGACTAACATTAAGATTATTTACAGCATGAGTTGTAAAGTTGGTAAGTAAAACTATCTTTATAACCTCTTAATATAGATTCAACTTTAGTTTTATAAAATATTGAGTTAGTACTTTCAATAATCCAATATTTGTCTCATATGTAAAAGATAAAAATTTAATTTTAGTTTCATTAGATATTGAGCTAATAGTCTAACGCTTGAATATTAATTTTGTAACATAGGAAATAAAAGAGTTCAAAGTTGAAACCGTGATAACCCTAATCAAATGTAAACTCTTCTTCCCTGATAAGAACCTTTACCTACCAATAAGAGTGCTAGAAATTCTTTCTTTTCTATTTCCTCCTTATGACTGATAAATGAAATGTGAATACTGATAATTATAACTAAATAATTCAGGCACTTTTGGACACTAAAACAAATACCATATATGGGCACAACATGCTAACCATTTAATTGCCAATTTGCCACTACACCATAGCTCTAATATTCATTAAAAAAAAAAAAGAAAACAGTAGACTATCTATAGGAAAAAGAATAAATGAAAAACTCACTAATGGAGAAAATTCATTTATAGCAATGATTTCAAATCGAGTCTAAAAAAAAAAAAAAAAAAAAAAAAAAAGACATTTAACAATAAAGCTGATGGTTTGCTTTGCTATAACATGAAATCCATCTAGGAGCTATAATAAGCAACAGGTAGAATCTCTACATCTTCTTTGTGCTTAAACTCTTTAACAACAGGCACAATCTCTTATATCTCCTCTTCTGTGTGTTTGGCCTCAAACATGATCAGCAGTAGACACAATCTTTATTTCTTGGTGCTTAACCTCGAGTTCCCACATGCTGGAACTGAAACAGAGCAGGACATCTCCTCATCATGGTAGGAGGAAGAATAGGCATCTCCGTATCTTGTCTGTGCAATTGTGCTTGACCTCCTCATCAGGTAGAATTTTGATTTGTTATTAATGTCAAAGAAATAGGCCACCAACCTATTTTTGCAAAGGAAGTGTCTAACTTAGGTAATTGCCAAAAAAAAAAAAAAAAAAAAAAAAAAAATTGCCTAACAATTGCCTAAATTTCACCAACCAAAATTTTCTTTAAACCCTATATAAATCCTTTACATTCCTTTTTTTTTTTTTTTTTTTTTTTTTTTTTTTTTTTAATATAGTGTGAAGTTGTAAAAAAAAAAAAAAAAGAGTGTGGTAAGGTGCAGAGAGTTGAGATTGGTTAAAAGAAAATTGAGAGTAATTTTCTTAAGTTGTGAGTGTTGTAAATACTGTATATTTTTCTCCCTTTAGTGAAAGATCTGCAGCAGCCCGTGGAGTAGGCAAGTTTGTGCCAAACCACTTAAATTGTGTGTGCTGTTTATTATTTTTGCTCTCTTATAAATATGGCATATATGAAATTTGCGTAAATTCCCAACAACTGGTATCATAATTGCTGGTTGTAAATTCTGTCAATTATATGCGAGGTTACTATTCATGTGAATAGTGAATTTTATGAATAGTAAAATTTTCAGGCAGTATCAGTCTGTCAACGGAGGTGTTCTCATACACAGTGGTTCGTAAAAATTATCAGAAAAGATCCAGAGGAAGTCAAATTTGAATGGGAGCGATGGCCGCTGATGAAGGGAAGGTGAAACTCAAGAAGTTTGATGGCACATATTTTGGGTTCTGGAGAATGCAGATAGAGGATTATCTGTATTATAAAAATCTGTACCAACCTCTCACAGGGAAGAAGCTAGAGTTTATGAAGGAAGACTAGAACCTTCTAGATAGGCAGGCCCTCAGAGTTATCCGATTGACGCTGTCCCGCAATGTTGCTTTTAATATAGCAAATGAGAATACCACAATAGGTCTTATGAAGGCTCTTGCCAGTATGTACGAGAAGCCATTTGCCTCAAATAAAGTGCACCTTATGACGCGATTGTTCAATATGCGGATGACGGAAGGCGCATCGACAGCTCAACATCTCAACACAGTCACAACCCAATTGAGTTCAGTTGGTATTGAATTCGATGAAGAAGTACGAGTATTAATACTTCTGTCTTCTTTACCAGAAAGCTGGAATGCTACTGTCACAACTGTGAGTAGCTCGTCGCGAAGCAATAAGTTGAAATTTAAAGATGTTCGTGATCTGGTTCTTTGTGAAGAGATTCGATGGAAAGAGTCGGGTGAATCGTCAACCTCCTCAGTATTGCATACAGAGTTAAGAGGAAGAAATTCAACCAGAGGTAGAGGCCGAGGCAAATCAAAGAACAGGAGGTCCAAATCCAAGAATCCTAGTAATTCCAATAGCTCAAAGACCATCGAGTGTTGGAATTGTGGGAAGACTGGGCACTACAAAAATCAGTGCAGGAGTACACCAAAGGACCAGGAGGTGAAGGCAGAGGCAAATGTTACTTCCACCTCAAGAGGAGATGATGCGTTGATTTGCTTTCTAGAAAGCAAGGAAGATTCTTGGGTAAAAGGAACTCTTTGAGAGGTATGTCCTCGAAAACTTTGGAAATGTATACCTTAGTGATGATCAACCTTGTGCTATTGTTGGTAAAGGTGTAGTAAAGGTTAAGTTGAACAGTCAATTTGGGAGCTGAAGGATGTCAGGCATATTCTCGACCTGAGAAAGAACTTAATCTCAGTTGGGAAATTGGCTAGTGAAGGATACATGACGATCTTCCATGGTGATGATTGGAATATTTCAAAAGGTGCAATGGCGATTGCTCGAGGAAAAAAGAGTGGTACTCTTTACATGACAACAGATGCACGCTGTTCGATCACAGTTGTAGCAAGAAACGAAAATCCCAAACTGTGGCACCAGAGATTAGGCCACATGAGTGAGAAGGGGATGAAGATTATACACTCAAAAGGAAAACTTCCAGGTTTACAGTCAATGGAGATAGACATGTGCGAAGATTGCAAACTTGGAAAGCAGAAGAGGGTCAGCTTTCAGACAAGTGGTAGAACCCCAAAGAACTCTGACGTTTGGGGACCAACAACAATCCCATCCATTAGTGGGAAACACTACTTTATGACTTTCATCGATGATCACTCTCAGAAGGTATGGGTTTACATCCTAAAGCATAACTCTGAAGTATTTGAGGCTTTCAGGAGATGGAAAGCTATGGTTGAAAATGAGATGGGTCTGAAAATCAAAAAGCTCAGAACTGACAATGGTGATGAATATAAAGACACCATACTCAAGAAGCTGTGTCATGAGCATAGAATCGAAATGGAAAGAACTGTGCCAGGTACGCCTCAACACAATGGTGTAGCGGAGCGTATGAATCGGACATTGACAGAAAGAGCCAGAAGCATTCATATACAGTCAGGATTACCGAAGCAATTCTAGGAAGGAGCAGTCAACACAACAGCTTACTTGATCAACCGAGGCCCATCGGTACCATTGGAGCATAGAATACCAGAAGAGGTATGGAGCGGAAAAGAGGTAAAACTCTCACACTTAAGAGTTTTTGGTTGTGTAGCTTATGTGCATATTAGTGATCAAGGCAGGAATAAGCTTGATCCCAAATCCAAGAAATGCATCTTCATTGGCTATAGCGAAGATGAGTTTAGTTACCGCATTTGGGATGACAAAAACATGAAGGCGATCCGCAGCAGAGATGTTATTTTCAATGAAAGGGTAATGTATAAGGATAGACATAAAACTGACGCCAGCGACTCAGAGAAGAGTGGGCCAGTATTTACAGATGCAGATGACATCCCAGATGGTCCTCCAATAGAGCAAATAATAGCAAATCCTTAGCCAGAGGAATTTGATGGACAGAGTAGTGAGCAATAGTCCGACACACTGCCTTCTACTCCAGCTCCTGTATTGAGAAGGTCTTCTCGGCCTTATGTGCCTAACAAGAGATACATAAATTATTTGTTGCTGACTGATGAAGGAGAGCCTGAATGCTACAATGAGGCATGTCAGACTGGAGATGCTAGCAAGTGGGAGCTTGCCATGAAAGATGAGATGAAGTCTCTGATCTCCAACCAAACATGGAAACTAGCTAAGTTACCTATGGGAAAGAAGGCACTTCACAAAAAATGGGTGTATTTGAAAGAGGAGCATGATGGTTCTAAGAGATACAAAACTCGACTAGCTGTCAAAGGATTCCGACAGAAGGAAGGAGTTGACTACACAGAAATTTTTGCTCCGGTTGTGAAGCTCAATACCATCAGAACAGTATTGAGTATTGTTGCCAGTGAAGATCTTCATCTTGAACAGTAGGACGTGAAGACTGCATTTCTTTACGGAGACTTGGATGAGAAGATATACATGCACCAACTAGAACGTTTCTCAGAAACAGGGAAGGAGAACATGGTGTGCAGACTTAAGAAAAGCTTGTATGGCCTGAAATAAGCCCTAAGGCAGTGGTACAAAAAATTTGACAACTTTATGCACAGGGAAGGTTTCCAAAAGTGTAATGCCAACCATTGTTGCTACTTCAAGAGATATAGCTCCAGCTATGTCATTTTACTACTATATGTCTATGACATGTTGATAGTAGGTTTAGATATGGACGATATCAAAAGGTTGAAGCAGCAATTGTCAAAGGAGTTTGACATGAAGGACTTGGGTCTAACAAAGAAGATTCTTGGAATACAGATCACAAGAGATAAGCGGAGAGGACTTTTGCAGTTATCTCAAGCAAAGTACATCAATTGTGTTTTGCAGAGATTCAACATGGGCAACGCCAAGCCAGGTAGCACACTCTTGGTAAGTCACTTTCGCCTATCTAAGGATTAGTCCCCTCAGATGGACGAAGAGAGAGATTTCATAGCTAAGGTTCCTTACGCCTCAGCCATTGGGAGTCTGATGTACGCGATGGTCTGTACGAGACCAGACATTGGTCATGTAGTGGGAGTTGTTAGCAGGTTTATATCAAATCCAGGCAAAGCTCATTAGGAAGCAGTTAAGTGGATTTTGAGGTATCTACGAAGCACCA
>CATKHJ010765100.1:0-19888 GCA_949750685.1 Vernicia montana | reverse complement strand
GTTCATTTATTATGGCTTATTATATATTATTTTTTTTTCAGCCTTTTGTCTCTGGATGGGGTTTCTACCCTCAAAGTGGAAAATGGAATAATTGCATTTTCTGGGAAAATTCTAGTGAAAGTTAGTAGCGATTAATAAACTGTGTGCAAGTTTTACCGAAAAGGTAAGTGTATTTTTCCCTTCTGTTAAAGTTTAAGGATATTAGGCTATCAATAGTTAGTTTAATTTTGGATTACTTATTAATAAACTGTGTACAAGTTTTACCGAAAAGGTAATGTTTTAGGATATTAGGCTATCAAAATTAGTTTAATGTTGGATTACTTGGTTAACCTAATCTTAATCAGTGATTTTGAATATTTATTGTTATTTCTTAATTTTCTTCTTTTTGTTTAGCATCAGAGAGGAAATCAAACATAAATCTATTGTCCAAGCCTATTGTCCAAACTTTATATACACTTATAATTAAATTATATTTTATGTGCTTAATTTTCTTTTTGAGAATGCATGATAGTATTAAAGATTTTTATGTTTTACTTATTCAATTTTATTTTAATAGATTATATATACTAGGGGTAAGCAAAATCGAATCGAAACCGAAAAATTGAACCGAATTGATTGGTTCGATTCGGTTCAGTTTTTTTAGTGGTTTGGTTTGGTTCGGTTTTTTTTAAAAAAAATTAAATTTCGGTTCGATTCGTTTTTTACCAAAAAAAATTTAGTTTGAACCGAATCAATCGAAATTTTAATATATATATATATATATATATATATATATATATATATATATATATATAACAAAAAGAAAAAAAATTGTCAAACTGAAAAACCGAACCGAACCGAATTTTTTCGGTTCGGTTTGGTTTTCACTAAAACTTCGGTTCAATTTGGTTTATATAAAATTTAATTTCAGTTACTTCGGTTATTTTGGTTCAGTTTGGTTTTGAATCGAACCGACCGAATGCTCACCCTTAATATATACTCCCTCCATTTCTTTTTAATTGTCATTTTTTGTTGTTTCACAAAAATTAAAAAATAATTAATTATGCTAAGTTTCAAGAATAAGATGACTAAATTACCCTTATTGATTATAGAGTAATGGATAATATGTGCATTAATTATAGAGTAGATGATAATGATAGAATTGAAAAAAAAAATAAAGTCTTATTGGTTTCCTAAAATGACAGATATTTTAAAAAAAATCAGATAAAAAGGAATGGAGAGAATAATATTTATAATATTAATATATTTATCCAGTTTATCTAAAGAAAATAAACATATTTGTGGTATTTCGATCCCTTTAATTGTTTCCCAAAATGGAAAGCATATTTGATTGAAACTGTTATTTGAGAGAATATTACTGAAAGAATTGTATTCAAATGTATGTATTTTCGTGTGTTTTACAGAAACTAATTAATGGTATTTATAGCCTATTCTTTATGTGATTAGAGGCTTAACATTAGCTGTATATACATATGACATTAAGCTGGCACTTTGACTAACAGTAGCTGGACTTGTAGCTAGTATTAATATTAGCAAAAACGGTGATGTATAATCTTGACTTTTGCAAGATCGGTTTTCTATTAACACCCCCCCTCAAACTCAAGGTGGTATAGTGGATGCCAGCTTGAGTTTGTTTAGAAGATCTTAAAAACGAGATGGAAGATGTGTTTTGGTGAAGATGTCACTGGTTTGATTAGCAGATGAGACAAAATGCAAAATTATGGTGCCTTGAGTGACATAGTGACAAATAAAGTAGCAGTCGATGTCAATGTGTTTTGTTCGTTCATGAAAAATATCATTGTGAGAGATTTGTATTGTACTTCTATTGTCACAGTGGAGTGTAGTTGTAGAAGAGTGTGTGATACCCATATCAGTGAGTAACCATCGTAACCAGAGTAATTCAGATGTGGCATCAACAAGAGCACGATACTCGGATTCTGTACTAGATTGAGCAACAACAGTTTGCTTTTTGCTACACCAAGAAATAAGAGAATCACCCAGAAAAAAATAATAACCTGTAGTAGACCGATGATCCGTTGGATCACCAACCCAGTTAGCATCAGAGTAACCAGATAACACCAAGGAAGAGTTAGCAGATAAGTGTAAACCATGAAAAAGAGTTCTTTTAATGTATCGTAGAATCCGAATCACTGCAACATAGTGAGTTGAGCGAGGAGCAGTCATGAATTGACTGACCAAATGAACAGCATAAGAGATGTCAGGTCTAGTGACAGTGAGATAAACTAGACTCCCGATTAGTTGGCGATACAGAGTGGGATTGTCAATAGGAGTGCCATCTAGAGGAGTGAGTTTGCAATTTAGCTCCAAAGGAGTTGATACTGTTTTACTGTCTGTCAGACCTGCTCAAGAAAGTAGATTAGAGGCATACTTTGCTTGAGACAAATAATAACCTTGAGAATTATGAGAAACTTCAAGACCCAAAAAGTAGCTGAGAGAACCAAGATCATCCTTCATTTCAAATTGTTGACTGAGATAATGTTGAACTTCTGAAATACCAGATGTGTCTCTACCTGTTATGATCATATCATCGACATAAAGTAATAAAATGACAATGACATGGTCAGTGTGACGAATAAATAATGCGAAATCATTTTTACTAGAGACAAAGCCAAATTGAGTAAGGGTTGAACTGAATTTGGCAGACCATGCTCGAGGAGCTTGTTTCAATCCATACAGAGCTCACTAAAGCTGACAAATTTTATGAGTAGAATATCCAGGAGGAGGTTTCACATAAACCTCTTCAGACAAATCACCATTAAGAAATGCATTTTTGACATCCATCTGAAAAAGTTTCCATTTACGAACAGCAACAATGACTAATAGACTGCAAACAGATGTCAGTCTGGCAACTGGAGCAAATGTTTCTTTATAGTCTATTCCATATTCTTGATTATAATCCTTGGCTACTAAACAAGCTTTATAACGTTCAACAGAACCGTCAGAACGAGTCTTGATTTTATAAATCCATTTAAAGCCAATAGGTGTCTTTGTTGGAGGAAGATCCACGAGATCCCAAGTATGAGTTTGCTTCAAGGCTTGGATTTCTTCAGTTATAGCTTGCTGCCAAAGAGGGTCAGTACTTGCCTCACGATAAGAGTGAGGCTCATGAAGGGTGGCAATAGCAACATAACAGTGATAATATTTAAGGTAACTAGGAGTTTCTCTTACCCGAGTGAATTGACGAAGAATAGGTGTAGGTTCAAGATCAACAGTGGTAGCAGGTTCAGGAGGGGCAGGTGGGCATGTATCAGTTGAGAGAGTATCAGAATCAACAACATCAAAACAAGGAAATAACTCAATAGATGAATCTGTAAAAAAAAAAAAAAAAAAGGAGTCAGTAGTAACAAAATTGTGAAACTTAGAAAGAGTGGAGAACATTGTGGTTTCTTAAAAAGTAACATGACGAGAAATGCGTAATTTATTAGAAATAGGATCCCAATAACGATATCATTTGTGTTCAATCCCATAACCCAGAAAATAACATAAACGAGTACGAGGTTTCAATTTTGTATGTTCATGGGGTTGCAAAAGAACAAAACAGGCACAGCCAAAAGGTTTATGAATTTTATAATCATGAATTTTACCATACAGTTTTTCAAAGGGAGATAAATTTTGGAGAACTAAAGTAGGGATCCAATTAATGTTATAAACAGCAGTGAGAGCTATTTCTCCCCAAATATTTTCAAGGCATGAGGCAGAGATGAGAAGTGCACGAACAGAGTCTAAAATGTGACGATGCTTTCGTTCGGTGCTGCCATTTTGTTGGGAAGTATGAGGACAAGAACGTTGAATGACCATGCCTTGTTGAGTAAGATAATGAAGTAAAGAGGAATTTTTATATTCCATAGCATTGTCTGTTCGAAGAGTTTTAATGGTATTGAAAAACTGAGTTTTGATCATATTTGCAAACGTAATATAGATTTTAGGTAACTCAGATCGATTTTTCAAAAAATAAATCCAAGTAAACCGAGAATAATCATCAATAAATAAGACAAAATAACGGTAACCATTTATTATAGAAATAGGGGAAGGTCCCCAAATATCAGAATGAATTAAACCAAACGGAGTATCAGAAATAGAATTATTATTATTAAAAGATAATGCAGTTGCTTAGCAAGCTGACAATCGAGACACTTAAAAGACTCAAATTTCGTAGATCTTAACAATCCACGAGAAGTTAAAGACTGAAGTTCACTAACGGAAGAATGACCAAGGCGAAGATGCCATTGGTGATTGGAAGAGTGGTAGTAGTAGTAGCAGCTGACACAAGTCATTGTGAAAGATGAAGAGATACAAGCTCAAATAACCAACCCACTCTACAACCCATCCTAAGAATCTGTTCCGTTTGCGGATCCTGTACCTGACAATCAGAAAGAGAAAAAATAACATTTAGTCCTTTTTCACATAACTGACCAACAGAGACAAGATTGAGTGATAGGTTAGGAATACAATAGGTGTCAGAGAGGCTAAGATTGGGGGTAGATGCATGACCAATATGAGTGATGTGCATCTTATCTCCATTTGCTGTGTGTATGGGTGGTAAAGAAGAGGCAGATTTGGCGGAAGATAAGAGATTAATATTAGTGGTCATATGGTTACAACATGCAGAGTCAAAAACCCAATGAGAATTACCTGGAGTGACAGACATGGCGGCATATTGATTAGAAGAGATAACCTGTTTGAATAAAGCCTCAAGATCACCCATAGTGATGGCGGATGACTCTTTTGTGGCAATGGCAGTGACGGAGGTGGAGCTAGATTTGGAGAAATTTTTGGATTTAGAAAATTCACTCTTTGGTCACGGTGGGCGAGTTGGACAATGCTCAAGAATGTGACCATGACCATGACAATATCTGCATTTTACAATGGGACAGTTAGCAAAACTATGACCAGTTGATTACAGTTCTTACACAGTTGACTGCTAGATCTCGAATTTGAGGACCGAGTAGTTGCAAGGGCCATTTCAGAGGTTTGTTGTTTTTCGACACCAAGTCGAGTCTCCTCAAAGATAATTTCTTGGATAGTTGTATCTAAGAGGGGAAGAGGATGCCGATGTAGCATATAAGCGCGGATAACTTCATAATCAAGTCGAAGAGCCATAAGAACTTGAATCAGATGAAGATGGTCTTCACTGATCTTGGCTTGAAATAACTGATTCCAGATCGGTTGAACTTGAGCAAGAAAGTCATTTACAGACTGACCATAATCTTGTTTGAGATTGTGGAGAGTGGTCCACAGTTGAAAATAGTGTGCAAGACCAGTAGTTTGATACCTGTTTGCTAAAAAATCCCAAATGGCTTTCGCACTATCATATTGAGCAAACTGAATGTGAATGGCAGGAACAGATGTGTTCCGGAACCATGTGATAATCTGATGATTTTTGCTATCCCAATCTTTAAGGCGATCAACAAATTTGATATCAGATTCATCGGGTGCTTTTGTTGGTATGGTGATATCTCCAGTGATAATGCTCTAGAGTTTTTGACCAATCAAAAAACTTTTCATTCCTTGAACCCACAAATTATAGTTAGATCTGTTCAGAACTGTGGCAATTGGTTTGGTAATATCCGATTTCTCCATTTTAAGGAATTATGAATTGAAATCAATTCACAGAGTTCGAATTTGGCAAAACAGACACCAAAAATGGATTCAGGAGGCTCAAAAACTTCAGGAACCGATCTGGTTTTGTTAAGCACCGACCTGAAAAAAGTCAAACCGATCGGTCAAAGGATACTGAATCGGTTCGGTCAGAGGCTGAACCAGGAGGCGGATCGGGCTGGACTAGCGTGCGGGTCGGGCAGAACCTGGAGCGAATATGGACCCCACTGGCTGACGTGTCGACACATGTCAGAATTTCAGTGGTACACATGTCAGTGACATAGCGTTTGACATGTGGCAAACAGAGGGTTTGGCTGCTGATGTGGCGATGATGTGTCAATGACGTGGGCTGACAGGTGCTAATGTGGCTGACACGTGGCACTGACGTGGTCGTCTTCAACCTCTGGACTGCGCGTGGGGCGCGTATGGCGAGTGGCCTTGAGATGCAGACGTTCAGGTGGCGCGTGAGGGCACATTACAAGTCCGGCGAAGCTCTGGTTTGTCTTAGAATGTTTTTGATAGAGAGGGCTTTCAGTTTATGTGGTCAAATAAAATTTTTGACGCGTGCATGGAAATTGTTATAGAAGGGACAGAGATTCTGTTTCAAAAAAAAAAAATTTGAATAGAAATTGCTGGTATTTTTGCTCTAAATGAACATGGCCTTTAATACCATGTTATTTAAGAGAATGTTACTAAAAGAATTATATTCAAATGTATATATTTTCGTATGTTTTACAGAAACTAATTAATGGTATTTATAGCCTATTTTTTACGTGATTAGAAGCTTAACATTAGCTGTATATACATGTGACATTAAGCTGGTACTTGGACTAGTAGTAGCTGGGCTTGAAGTTGGTACTGACATTAGCAAAAACGATGGTGTATAATCTTGACTTTTGCTAGATCGGTTTTCCATTAACAGAAACTATTGGCCTATACAACTTTGTTGGTGAAAACTAGCTAGGGTTTCCTTGAAGTTTGAGTCGGCTGCAGTTTGATAAACTAGGTTAGATTACGGTTTTAATTAAGCGTGTAAAAATTTAAGTGAAATGACCCAAATTGATTAGCTATGTTTGCATTTAATTTAATAATTAACATATGGTATTGCTTAGTTATTCCTATAAATTTATATATATATACAAGAAGAAACTTGAAATCTTGTATCTTATTTTCCCTTAATTAACCTTTCTGTTTAACCGCTTGGCAAACCTTCATTTTCTTATCTAACCTTTTAATGGTGTGCTCTTCAAAAACTTGAAAGATCTCTAAATTTTCCCCCTTTCAGTTAAGGCCTAGCAACTAAGAGAAATTCAATGCAAGATCTGCAAGTGGTGGGTCAAATATCCACTGGTCATTAGTATTTTCAAAATCAGTTTCATTTGTTTAATTAATCAAGCAACAGTGTGAAAGATATAGGTTAATTAACCTCTTAATCTCGTTTGCTAGTTTTTCAATAATCTAAATGAAAGTTGATAGTAGTTAAATGTTCACATCCATTGAAAAATACCTGTCATTGATCTGCATGAAAGCCTGCCCAACATATATATGATTTTTATTTTTTTTTTTAGAATTGGGAAAGAGGAATCGATTATGGGTCTTTTGCCTAAGAAAAAATGCACTTACCCCTAGACTGTGCCTCGATATGCCAACATATATATGTATTACTCTAAACATATATGCTTTATATATATATGATCTGGTTTGTATTTAGTAATTTTTGTTTTTTTTTTTGAACTATTGTATGCAGCGGTTAGGGTTTTGATTTACTAGTGTTTGTGTTTTTTATACCTTGATTGTTGATTATCCTTGATAATAATAACAATTAATGTTTATGCTTGATTTGATATATATACTTTTTGAAAATATATATAAATGAAAGTGTCTTTTAATTTTGAGTTAATGTGCCGTTTTGTTTAATTAATTGAGTTTGTCTAATCAACAATTTTTTACTCTCTCCATTTCATAATAGATGACGTTTTGGAGGTATGCACAAGTATTAAGAAACTAATTAACTCTCTTTAATTAGTAAATAAAAATACTAAATTACCCTTACTAAGTATTTCTCCAAACTTTAAACTTTATCATGCATTAATTAAATTAAAAGGGTAAAAATGGAAAAAAGTAATTAAATGCACTATTGATATTCTAAAACGTCATTTATTGTGAAAAAAAAATAAAATCTCCAAAACGTTATCTATTATGAAATGGAGGGAGTATTATATATAATAGACACTTATTCACCACAAGTGGTAAATAACTGTTTTCTTTTCAGAAATTCAGAAATAAAAAAAAAATCGAAAAATTAGGTTGGATTTGTTATATTTATGCAGAGAACTACAAGTAGGAGCTTAGCACATGTAGAGGTTCCCATTGTAGAGTATGAAATTCTGAGAGTATGAAACCCAACCGGGATAGAAAAGGATACAGTTGATACTCCTAGTTTGGTAAATTGTGGTGAATTTTAAAGTTACATAGTACCAGTGTGAATGCCTAGATGGGTTACTTACCTCCCTTTGGTGCAGTTAGTATACTACGCTATTGCCAATTTCATACATCTTTTCACTTACAAAAAATGAAATAATGTCAGCACCTAGGCCACTTCCCATGAATATTAGCGTTGCAAAGTACTTCACAGAAGTATCAATCTTAAGTTTCAAAACTGAAGTGAATTCTTATGCAATCAACAAAATAACACAGTTCATAAATATTTAACGGTACTGATCTTAGATTTTATTTGACAACATGAATAAGGAAATGATAGAACAGAAAATGGGTTATATAAGAATTGTCAGAGATTTTAATGACTTTTGAAAAAAAAAATGCAAGGACTTCATTATCCTATTGAATATGCATGACTTTACAATAATTATTCATTGGGGTAATGCTAGGTGACATAAGTTGAGTAAAAAAAAATTTGACGTAAATCAATATAATTTAAACACATTATTCACTAATAAATAAATAAATAAATAAATAATTACTCTTATTTTACATCATAAATTATGTCAATAAATTATATAATTATTCTTATTGTATCAGACGCAATTGAATCATATAGGATTATCCTTATTCAGTGGATGCATTGTCTAAACATAAACAGTACTATTGAATATGACACTTTTTATTTAGAGATTCAATAGCAATGTAGAGACAAAAGAGAGAAACTTTTCCAATCCAAAAAGATATGTGAAATAGCCACTGCAAGACTACATGTCATTATATATTTTCTTCTTTACTTTTTCTTTTTTTGGTCTCAAATTTTGTAGCATATTATCTTTTTGTTAATTTGGGGATTGCTGCTGTGAGAGATAGTGCTGTCATTCCCTTGAAGACCCAAAAAAAAAAAAAAAAAAAAAAAAAGAATTTGATAAGGAAATTATTAAGAAAAAAATAGAAAATAGTAATAATATGCTTAAACACTTGATAGTTTTATGTATTACAAATATAAATATAAAAAAATTATCAATTTTAATTTATTTTTGATGAATTGAATTTTTATATCTGAATATTAATAGAATCACAAAACAGTTTTCTCACCCCAAAAAAAATGGGAAAGTAGTGATGTTTCAAAGAAAGGGGACACAAAGAACCATTTTCGTATACAATTAGAATTAGCTTTTAACCAATTTCTTCTTCTCATAAGTCATGAATTTGTCTTTATTTTGACATTTATTTTCTTTCATTTATTTCGTAGCCTTCTTTATTCTTTGCTTTTTTACTTTTTTTTATAAAGTGGGGGCAAGAAAAAGAAAATTTCTCATAAGCCATGAGTTTTAATGCTTTTTATAATTTTCTATCAATTTATCACTCTGACCTTCACATTAGAACATTCAATGAACTAAAATTTTAATTCGAATTTTATCCATTTTCCATCAATCAACTAAAATAAAAAGAAAAAGAAAAAGAGAAAGCACGATATAATTAATAATGTGAACTAGACAAATAAATATTTAATAATATAAATTATTATGTATACCCCTAATAATCCTAAAAATATACCCTAAACCTAACTCCAAAAAGTGGGAACAAGAAAAAGCTGGTGGCCAGTAATTTCAGAACATAAACTAATGGTTTTTCTAGAACCATTAGTTTGAGGTGCTACATTGGGATTGTAATGAATTTCCTATAAATTTCCATGCAATGAATCTTTAGCAGTAGCAGTTAAACATAACCATCTGAATTAGTCAAAATATTTCAGCTTTTGTTTGAATTTTCACTGAAATATAAAACTAAAGCGTTTGGACAAAGAAGGGACCAGTGGAGGTGGTGGTGATGTGGTGATTCTGGCTCACTGATTTTAACGTGGATAACTCGCACGAGTCATTCCTTGTGTACTCGTTAAATCACAAGTCATTCTCTTGTACTGTTCCTATAAATTTTACTATTCGTATTAGTTCATGCCTACCCCATAACTTCTCTTAATTTACACTCCCACCCATAACCTCTCCTTCTTCTTTATGAATCATTTGCCGCTGGTACATGAACGGAATAAATTATAAACCCCACCTTAATCCCTTGTATAATATAAACAAGCCCTCCCGCTCCCTTTTCCTCCGACTCCATATCTCGAAATTATAAGCTTCATCTTCACAAACTCAGTGATATAGAAAATTGAGCAATCAATTCTTGTCTACTACTTTCTAATTATTCCTCTAATTAATTAATTTTAATTAATAGCTCTCATTTTCTCTAAATGACGCAGCAAGAAAGCGGAATGGCTAAATACGTTTACGCCTTAAACATTTTCAAGTTGACAAGGAAAAATAAATTCTGAAGTCTACCAAAAATAAGAATTGAAAATTTTATTAATAATGAGATGTACTAAACTATTACATAATAGGCCTAAATTTTTCTCTGACACTGCACATAAACTTAATACATATTTATCACATAAACTTAATACATATCATACATAAGTGAAGCCAGTAGCAACTCTGACTCTGAGGGGCTTCTCAGCTGTCCACTGAGGCACAACTTTCACTGAAAATGGAGAGATTTTAGAGAGAGAAACGCCGCCGTTGATGTGAAGCGGCCAAAAGTGAAAAGATTGGAATTTTAAGGGAAGATACTGTTGACTTATTGGCAATGTTCCAAATCCCACATCGAAAAGATGTGGGAAATTGGATGCTATATTTGGCTATAAATAAAGCCTTTTGTTTCCCTTTGAAATCATCCCAAAAACAATTAAGTCTCTCTAATTTCTAAGGCTTTAATTGTAATTTTTCTCTTCTCTCTTTTGTAATATTTCTTTACTATATTGAAATATTAATTTGGTAGTGTCCGAGGACGTAGGCAAAATTGGCCGAACCTTGTTAAAATTCTGGTGTTTTTTTTATTGTCTATTTAATAGCTATTGTCGGATATAGTTGTAGTGAATTATTGTGCTATTAAATTACTTGTCTTGATAAAATTCTGGCTGAGGAAAGACTTGGTACTTAAGAGTGTCATTTGTGACCCACCTCTCTTTCCTGGGAATTTACCTTGTGCTGATTTGTTAGTACAATCGTTCTCACTCTATTCACCTGTGCAATAGTTGCAAGGTGAATTTGTTATTATTGGTGGAAGTAAAAACCCAAATTCCACAACAATTCCCTCGTTTCTACCGAAGAAATTGAATCTTTAATAGCCATTCCTACTGATAAGGAGATTTATGATGTTGTAATGTCTATGGATGCCCGGAGTGCACCTGGCCTGGATGGTTATTTTGGCATTTTTTTTCCAACATTGTTGGGATGTAGTTAAGCTAGATGTGTGTCAAGTAGTGCGTTATTTCTTTACCACTAGTTCTATGTTTCATGGATTAAACTCGAATCTAATGATTCTTATTCCTAAGATTCCAAATGCCATTACAATTAACAAGTTATGGCCAATTGTTCTTAGTAATTTTATCTTTAAAGTCGTCACTAAAATACTTGCTTCTCTGTTGGGATATATAGCTTCTTGGATTGTATCGAGTTCTCAATTTGGGTTCATTCAAGGTTGGCAAGTTGATGAATGCATTTCGGGAGCCTCTGAATGTGCTAATCTACTTAATAAAAATTTAGGATATCTGGGCATCAAGATTGACATTAAAAAAGCATTTGATTCGATGAGTTGGGAGTTTATTATTCAAGCTGTGTTGTTGGCTTTTGGTTTCAGTGTTACTTTTGCTCTTGGATTCTTTCAATTTTTCAGTCTTCTAGAATTTCAATTCTTTTACCAGGTGGCACCAAAGGGTATTTTTCATGTTCTAGGGGAGTTAGGCAGGGGGACCTTTTGTCCCTGCTGCTGTTTGGAATAGCGGAAGATTTCTTTAGCATTTTTATTCTCCGTCTAGTGGCTTCGGGCAAATTTACACCTATACAAGCCTCTCCTACCAATGCAGCTCCTTCACATTTTCTTTATACTGATGATGTTCTAATATTTGGAAAAGCCTCTAAATCTAATTTTGACGCTATTAAATGACTTTTTCAAACTTATGGGTCTTTATCTGGACAAGAGGTTAATTGGGATAAATATGAAGTTTACTTTGGGAATTCAATTTCTCCTAGGCGTGATGGGTATCTTCATTCTATTCTTTGTTTAAAATGTGGTAAACTCCCATTCATTTATCTAGGGGTTCCTTTATTCCTTGGTGCCCCAAAGAGGAGTCATTTATAACCTCTAGCTGACCACATCTTGTCCAAATTTGAATCATGGAAAGGGAAACTTTTGTCAATGGCAAGTCGACTAGCCTTAGTCAACTCTGTCATTCAAGGTTCATTCATTCATTATTTTTTGGTTTATAAATGGCCCCGTAGCTTGCTTGCTCAAATGGAAAAGGCAATTAAAATTTTCATCTGGACTGGTAATGTTGCCATTCGTAAGTTGGTGGTTGTCCCTTGGTCAACATGTTGCTTACCTGTTGAAAATGGTGGTTTGGGTATCAAACATTTGTCTCAACTAAACGTGTCTCTTCTTTACAAGCTTGCTTAGCTGCTTTAGGTTACTAATATTCCAGTCTTCCTGTTCTTGCGGAAAAGATTTCTCTTTGCTTAGGGTGCTCCATGGACTTCTTTCTTTAGCTCCATGTTTTGGCATTCTGTCAAGGGATGTTATAATTCCCTTTACTCTGAATCATTTTGGATTATTTCTACATCTTCCTTGGTGAATTTTTGGAATGAAAACTAGTTGGGCTATATTATTGCGGACAAATTGGAAATGCCCTGGGCTTTGCGGAAGAATTTAAAAGCATACGTTAGTATTTTTTCTTTAATGACGAGTGGCATCTTTTCTCTTCCTTTTGTAGCTCATTCCCCTCGATTGCTACTGACGTCCAAACATATTCATTTGGCACTATGACTCAACTGATTTAGACTGGTTCTCACCATGGGACTGTTACTTCTAAATTGGTTTTAACACATTTAAGGGGTTCTGCTCCATTATCAAGCTAAAATAAAGCTATTTGGAAGCCTTTTATTCCGCCGTCAAGATCTGTCTTATGTTGGCGTTTGTTTCATGCGAAGCTTCCAACAGATTTGGCTTTGCAAAAAAGGGGAGCAACTATAGTGTCAGCTTGTAGGTTGTGTAATCAATATTTGGAAACAATTGATCATGTTTTTGTTCAGAGCTCCTTCTCTAAGGCCGTGTGGTGCACTTTGGAACAACTCTTTGGATTTCATTTGGCCCGTGAGGGCTCAGATCTTGAGTTATTTCAGTTAGCAAGGAAGAACTCATTTAGTTTGCAAGTCCAACCCTTTTGGATTGTTGGTATAGTTTCAATTTTTTGGGCCCTTTGGAATGCCAGAAATGGTTGTTCTTTTCGGGATATAGCCCCTAGTGTTTCTGTCACCCTTCGTTTGGTTTGGAGATGTATAAAAGAAGTAGAGGTCTTCAAGATTGGAAACTTGAATAACTCGATGTCTGATAGGAAACTTTTGCTCACTTTAAATGTTGCTCCTATTCCTCGGATGACAATAAGGCTTCAGGAGGCCTACTGGATTCCCCCAGCTCCGAATTCATTAAAACTTAACACAGATGGGGCTGCTCATGGGGCACCAGGAAATCCAGGTGCAGGAGGGGTGTTTCATACGTTCAGAGGATTTATACAATGTTGATATTTGATCCCTCTAGGTGTTTGTTGTTGTGCCTAAAATTACCCTAATAAATTTAGTTTAGGCAACTACTCGCAAGTATACGCAATTGATGTAGTAATGGGTAAGATACTCAAAGGTCGTCTCTCAAGAAAGACTGTGTAAGGGTTATATGATTATGAACAAAAACAAAATAATAAAAACAATTAATAAACACTCTAATCAAATTGGAATGGTGAATATTAAAAAGAAATTAAATTAAAACTAAATTAATTAATTAAGTGTCTAAACAACAATTTAAAGGGTCTAGGGTTTAGAATCCACCAATTAATAGCTATGCTAGGGTAATTGACTAACTAATTTGCCATCAAGAATAATTAAATTAGCTAGGACTAAATCAAGTTTCAAATATAATAATTTTTGTATTCATAAATTTTATCCCTAACTAGTATTTACTAATTAATTACCAATTAATTAGGTATTATGTTTCCAATTCATACCTAATTTCCTTTTAGACTAGGTCTAGTATTAAATCAGTTTCTCAACTTAATTCAATACCTATGGTTAAATAATTATTGGCCAAATACTTGAAAAACACAATATTGCAAGTTAAAATAATAAAACAAATAATTCATATCAACTACCCTAACATAATTAATTAATTAATTTCATCATAACCCTAGACAAAAGATATTTAGCCCATAATTAATTTAATAATCATCAATTCAATTAATATATTAATCTCAATCAACATCATCATGCTTAATTTAAAAACAATAATAAAATTAAATTAAAAATTGAAATAAAATTAAGGATACAATACTGCTAAGTCAATGAGTCTCCAAACCAATTTTTAAAGAAAATAGAAATAATTCTTATATTATTAATCAAAATGCTCCATTACAAATATGAACACAAGACAAGCTTATTTATAATGAACTTCTAATTAATTCCCCCGAGATGAGCAAGCCAAAGATATCTAGATTTAAATCCATAAAAAACAGAGTTGTAACAAAGTTTATCAATATTGATTCAGTCAACCCTCAATTGCAGCAGATATGGACTGCTCTTTTACTGGAATATCTTCATTTTGTAGACTACCACATTGGTTCGAATTTGTTACTACTTGAATTATCTTATCACCCAACATCTCTCCACTAATATGAGAGTTGTTGTTATGAGAGATTTCAGCCTTATCACTCCATTTTATTTGAATTTTCTTATTACTCCATTGACTCTCACAATTGTCACTGTTGAGTTGTATACTGCTAATAATTTTATTATTCGAATTCACCAATTTCTTGAATTAAAATCGAAATTAATATAAAAACTTAAAGCTAATTGTCACGTCTAGTGAAGATGAAAAATCGACAAGCAAAAGAAAATAAAATTAGACTTTAAACCAATCTGCGTCCCCTCCTCTCTCTCTCTCTCTCTCTCTCTCTCTATATATATATATATATATATAAAACCATCATGTCATGTGACCTTTTTTTTTTTCATTTTATTTATTTATTTATATTATTTTCTTCTTTTAAAAGTCCTTGACCATTGAAATGTCGTTGGTAATTCTTGTTTTGGCCCATTTTTTCCATTTGCTAGTAAATTACAAGGTGTTTAAGTAAAACTGGCATCATTCTCACCACCACATAAACTAGCAAAATAAAAATAAAATAAATAATAAATCAACTAAATTAAATTAAAATAAGAATAAATTAACTAATTAAAATTAATACAAAAATAAACACAACAAACCCCCCACACTTAATCATTTGCTTGCCCTCAAGCAAACAGAAAATAAAGTATATTGACAAGCAACTTTGACATTAAACCTAAAATTCAATCATAGAACTGCACTCTTCTCCCATCCAAAATGATTTTTAGCATAAACTTATTTTCAACTAACTAACACATCCTCAACTAACACATCCAACACAAGAAAATCAACTAAAATTTTTAGGCCATATATCTCAACTAACACATCCTCAACTACCCATGAGGATACCTAATAATTTTATTAGCTAATTGAACACACATGTTAATGGGTTTCAACTTTCAATTTATTAAATCCTAATTGCTTATACAAAAAAAAATGACTTAAGATTTATACCAGCCTCAAGATCTAACATGCCAAATAGGCTCAATTTAAATTATAAATTTCATTTTATAATCAAATAGGCTCAATTTTTTAATGAGTTGTGAGTATATTACAGTGTCAAATTAAATTAAAAGAAAAAAAGAAATTTAATTAATAAAAAAAACTATTAAACATAACCCTAAAATACTATTCACTCAAAAGCAAGATGTAAAACGTAACACACTCAACGGCAAAAACTGAATTTATCAAAATTTAGAAACTTGAAAAATCACACTCCATACATAATTCGCCCACTCCAAAAAAAAAACCCTCAAGAATTGAAAATTTCTCATCATAACCATCAACCCAAGAAGGAAAAAATAGAAAATCATCAAAAACTCAGTCACCATTTAGCTTTGTTATTTTTATTTTTGCCGATATGTTACCTTTTGAATTTTGAATTTAAGAGCGTTTATTCAATAAAAATTCTAAATAAAATTAAAATGTCTTTTTTTTTTTATTATTGAAATCAAAATCTTTGACGTGGGTACAGTGCAGTCAAATATGGTGTATCTTTGTAAAAAAAAAAAAAAAAGGTGTTTCACACTTTGACTGCAATTATTAAGTAATAAGTATCGAAGAATCGAGGCATTAGAGATGATGATAACATGACAGTTATTAAAATAATGGATATGGATCCTACAATTTCATGAGCTTGTTTAACTACAAGCTTAATGGCTGCTTGTCTTAAAAAATAAAAAGATTTACGATATAAATCATAAAAAAATGGGCTTTTGTTTTTTTAAATTATTACAAAAATAGGTTATTAATATAACACCTCGTATGTTTTGAAGGATTTAAATGATAAATTTCGTAAAATTCATGAATTGTAGATCAATTTTTTATTTAATTTGAAAAATTGAATTACATTTCATGGATTTATTAAAATCAATCATGCTCTAAAATCTTCAAAAATAAAAGATTTCAAAATCCACATAAAATGTGTGTTTTTAATTCCATAAATTTTATTCAAATTCATAAATTTTAACTAAATTCATATATTTAAAATTTCTCATGTCAAATGATATGCCTAAGACTAACAATAGAGGATAGCTCCCAAGTCCCATTCCGTTAGCCTAACAATATAAAATAATATGTATATATATAGTTTTATTTATTTTGTTTTTAATAAAGTAAACTTATTTTGTTTTATTAACTATTATAAAAAAAAATAGTTCTTTTATGAAAAATTACAATTTTGTTATATTTTTTTCTTAAATTAAATTATTTTTTCATAATTCTTCTTAATTACGAAAAAAATTTTAATTTTACAAAAATATAACTTATTTTGTACAAAATAATAATTTTATGAAAAAATTCCTAAATTAACAAAAAAGAAAAATAATTTCATAATTACGAAAAAATTAACTCTTTTACAAAAAATCTCAATCTTCTTATATTTGTTCGCAATTTTTCTTAGTTGCAAAAAAATTTAATTTTACGAAAATATGATTTATCTTGTAAATTAACAAAAAAATAATAATTTCGTAACTACGAAAAAAAAAATAGCTCATTTACGAAAAATTACAATTCTCTTATATTTTTTCGTAAGTAAAACTATTTTTTTGTAATTCTTATTAATTGCGAAAAAAATTTAATTTTATGAAAATATGACTTATTTTGTGCAAAACAATAACTTTAAAAATAAGTTCTTAAATTAACAAAAAATAAAAAAAAAATTCATTAATTTTATTTCATTTCGTTAATTTCATTAATTTCATGAAGTTAATTTCATTAATTTCGTAAAGTTAATTAATGAAATTATTCGTTAATTTCGTAAAGTTAATTATCAAAATTATTTTTCTACTTCATTTTATTAATTTCATTAAATTAATTTCGTAAAGTTAATTAATGAAATTATTTTTTTTATTAATTTAAGAATTTTTTCGTAAAGTTATTATTTTGTACAAAATAAGTCATATTTTCGTAAAATTAAAATTTTTTTCTCAACTAAAAAAATTACGAAAAAATAATTTAATTTACGAAAAATATAAGAAAATTGTGATTTTTTATAAATGAACCATTTTTTCGTAAAGTAAAATAAAGTAGGTTTACTTTGTTAAAAACAAAGTAACCGTAAAAAACACCATAGTTTTATTATGAATTTAATTTAATATGTGATATATGTAATTTGATAATGTAAATAGGGAATTGAGAGAATATATTGATTCATTGGTGTCTTGAGTACAAAAAATGAGCTCTCTATATATAGAATTTACAAGAGAACCAAATATGGAAAAAGAGAGTATATAGGAATAATTACAAGACTAATTACGCATGATTTAGGGACTAATTAGGCATGATTTAGGTAATATACATTAACATCCCCTCTCAAACTGAAGGTGGTGAAGAAGCAGTCATTTGAAGTTTGTTAATAAGATCACAAAAGCATTGAGGTGGGTGGATCTTAGTGAAGATGTCAGCAGTTTGATCAATAGATGAGACTGACATAAGCTTGATAGTTCCTTGGAGAACATGATGGCGCACAAAGTGACAATCATTCTCGATGTGTTTGGTGCGTTCATGAAACACATCATTGTGAATAATCTGAATAGCACTACGATTGTCACACTATAAGGTGGTAGAGGATGAGTGCTCAATACCCATATCATGAAGGAGTCGTCGCAACCAGATTAGTTCATAAGCAGTGTCAACAAGAGCTCGGTACTCAGCTTCAGTGCTAGACCTGGATACGACAATCTGCTTTTTACTTCGCTAAGAGATGAGTGAATCACCAAGAAAAAAATAGTAGACAGTGGTAGACTGGCGATTAGTGGGATCTCTAGTCCAATCAGCATCAGAGTAAGCTTTCAATTCCAGCGAAGATGAGCTAGAAAATTATAGACCATGAAACAAAGTACCCTTGACATATTGAAGAATACAAAGTATTGCTGCAAAATGAGTGGTGCAAGGAGCAAACATGAACTGACTAACTATATGAACTGCATATACAATATCAGGTCGAGTGACAGTCAGATATACAAGGCTGCCAACCAGCTGTCGATAGGGAGCATGATTTAGGTAATATACATTAACATAATTCATGTAAAATAATATTTTTTGTAAAATAAATTTAATAAATTAAAAATTTTAATAAATAATTTCATCTTCTAAAAAATTAAAAACTTTTTAAGTATTTAAATACCAAATATTTTATTTAAAAAAGAAAAATTGGAAAGGATCAAATGCAAATACATTCTTTTCTTTAATGGTCAAAATATCAAATGGTGGGTTTGAGCCAATCTTGAAAACACAGATGTTGAAGTAACAACTATGCTAAGTTAAACACAAGTATATATCATCAAAAATAAACTTGATTGTTCTTAGGCTGAAAATAAACTTGATTTCTCTTCCATTGTTCGGATTTATATAAAGACAAGGATTTTCTTTTCTTGTTTGATTCTTTTGAAATAGATTGGTATTGGAATGATTATAATTCTTTTCCCTCTTGGTAAATAGTGAGTTGCAGTACATACAAGTAACAGTTTCATTTCATTGGCCAGGTCTTCTTTTACTGCTCTTAATTGCATTCACCATTCATACTGACCCAAAATGAAATGAGAAAAGGAAAACACAAAAAGAAAAATAAATGAAACATGGACCACAAATATTAATCCTTTTATGGAGAGTTGCACAATTCACACTAAAGTAATTTTTTATTATTAATAAATTAACTTTGGATTTTTAAAAAAAATGTTGGTTATTTGATGAATTTTGAAGCAACAAAGGTTTATTGATCAATTTGAATGAAAGTTAAATATCATCAATAGATAGAAAGCCAAATTTAAATCAACCAAATAACTGAGAATTTTCATTTCCTTGTCAAGGAAATGACCAAATTGTTATACAAACCAATCCCCTTTGCCAAGTAATCTGCCATTTTCAAAGACACTCTATGAAATAAATTGTAATGATTTCATCTCCGAACTGACTTGCTAGAATGGATTCTACAGCAGCTCTCATATATGTTGCTACAAATTTCCCTCTCTCCCATTTATCAAACACCAACTCTTTGTTTCCATCTTCAATATTAGCATCCCAACTTAGCTCAAATTCTTCTAGTCCTGCAATGGTGAAGGAA
>CATKHJ010765038.1:0-10952 GCA_949750685.1 Vernicia montana | reverse complement strand
TTCATTACTTATAGAGTGAATATTCATCTGTTATTAGTGTTAGGTTCATTAAACATAAACTTTAGGTTCATTACCTACAAAGTGTATATTCATCTGTTATTAGTATCATGTTCATTAAACATAAGGTTTAAGTTCAGTACTTATAAAGCGTATATTCATTTGTTATTAGCGTTAAGTTGATTAAAAATAAGATTTAAATTCATTACTTTTTTCACATTAAAAAAAAGAAATCACTTCAATTATACATAAAAATCACTTTAATGTGAATAAAAAAATATATTATCTTCCTGCCTAATAATTTTTTAGTACAATTAAAATTATTAATTTTGATTTTGCATGTGTGCAAATATCACGTAATCAATAAATAAATACTAATAAAAAGTCAAGAACATTGAATATTGTACCTACAAAGTATGTTCATACTTATTATGTACAAAATAATGATATTAATATACACTTAATTAATTTTATTGGTGGTGATTGTGAAATAAGAATTTTTTCGGTTATAAAATATCATTGTAAAAATAATAGAATTGAAAGACTAAAAAAATTACTATACTAAACAAAATTATGATAAATTAATAAAAATATAAATGATTAACACTAATAATAAATATATTTTTTAAAAGAATAAAATAAAATAAAAGAATAAAAATATAAATATAAATGAAATACAAAAAGAAAATTTTTTTGAGCAAATAAAATTCTAAATTTACAAAATATAGCTGTCACTAAAAAAGGTGGGGATGAATTGTGAGTGTGAGAAGAAAAAAAAGATTTGATAAAAAACTAAATTAAAAGTGCGTGTGTGCGAGACCTGGTTCCACCATGTACGGTGGAACTAGGTTCATAATATAACAATTCTAAGTACACATGGCATATGGGTCATTTTCAATTGGCAAAATATTCAAATTATATTTAATTTTAATTAATAATTTTTTAAAATATTCATTAAATTTTATTTTGAAATTAATAATAAATTTATTAAAATTTTATTTATCAAATCAAATATAGAATTTAATATAAAAAATAAAATTAATTAAGTACAAGTTGAGTTTTAAATTTTAAAATTTTTTAATTAAATCAATCTCTAGTAATATACATTATAATGATTATTTCCAACAATAAGAATCCCATAAAATAAAAGTCATATAAATTTTGTAATTGATTGCTAATTCATCTCAATTCAATAAAGACATCATTATGTCATAAATATAATAGAAAATTAAAGGTAAAATAGTCATTTAAACTTTTTGTTAAGAGAGAAAAAGATATTTCATTAAATGAAAAGGATAGAAATGCAAGATATTACATAATTATATGATATTACATAGTTATATAAATTTATATCAAATTATAAATCAAATCGAATTACTAAAATTGAAAAAATAAATTGAGTTAACGGAGCATTTGACTGAACCAATTAATGATAAATATGCTCTACTTGGTGACAAATTGTTATTATTTGACTCTCTGATCTTTTTATGAGTCTAATCCGAATTATCTAATCGCCAATTATACTTGAAAAATTTGCATAACTTCTTCTAACATCAATCAAATAACAAAATATTATATGTTAACGATAAAAAACTCAAATCACTATAGAAACACCACATACTAATTTCAAAATCAACCAAAGAAAATAGATATGAAATTAAGATGTTAAAAACTACTCAAAAAAGAGTAAATTTGAAGATTATTCAAGAAAAAAAAAATTTCAAGATTTAAGAACATAACAATTAAAATAAACTAAAAAATGAGTAGATCTGAACAAATCAAAACCTCAAAAAAAAAAATGAGAACACAAACTTAGATTCACCTAAAAAAAAATTGAATAGATTTAAACTTTTATTTAAAAAAATAAGAAAAAAGAAAAAGAGGAAAGGCCGATTTTTGACCAAAATAGTCTCTAAATAATATATTACAATAAGAAAACGAGTGAGAAAAAGTTGTCAATCATTTAAAAATAAATTTAGGAATATTTTTGAATTTGTCTACTGTCAATCATTTAGAGAGAGAGAAATCTAGAGTAAATATCAGTTTGAAATTAAATTTGGATCAATTTAAAAAAAAAAAAGGTGTTTATATATTTTCTTTAATTTTTTTAACTTATTTTTTGTAAATTATAATTTCAGAAAAGTTAAAAAAATATGATGTCATATTTAATTGTAGAAAATAAGTCTTATTTTTCAAAAAAATTGTTCCAAGAAAATTGAAACATGAAATTTGATATTTGCTTGCAAAAAATTTTCTAAATAAAAAATCAGAAATTAATTTTCTAATGTTTCCAAATTTATTCTACTTTCTGCGAATGTATTTTATATTGTTTTCTAAGTTCAACACGAATCTTCATAATAGCATTCTCCTTTTTTATTTTCATTTACAATAGCTGCGGACATATATTAGCGACGATGAGTAGTGGATTATTATTATTATTTTTTTAAGTTTTAACTAAATTTCTTTTTATTAATGATATATTTCTATATATTAATAATTTTAAAATTAAAATATTAGGTTGATTAAATTTTTTCAAATAAAAAATTATGATTAATTCTAAAAAAATGTTTTTTTTAATTTTTATTTTTTTAATCAACAATCTATTTTATTACTATGTTAATTTTTAAAATGTTACACTAAATATAGTTTTATACACTATATTCATACAATATTTTAATCACTCAAAATTACTAATTCATAGATTAAAAGTATTAATTTTGAAATAACAAAAAATAAAATGCTAATTATAACAAATTTTAAAAGTATTGTAATAATTTACTATTAAAAAAATTAGTACATCTCAAATGGCTATTTGGTTTAAGATTTCTAATTTATAGAGATATCGTTCCTAAAAAATAGATTTATAGAGATATTCCGTATTTAGTTTTAACTTGACAAACAAGTAAATATATATATATATATATATATATATATGGTTCAGCTTAGAAATTGTATGGAAATGAAATGAATATGTAAAATCTAAGTTCTGTTTAGTTATGAAAAATATTTTCTTTTTTTATTTTCTAGTTTTCTTTTTCAGTTTTTAATTTTCTAAGTATTCATTTTCCAAATGAAAAATCAAAAAACAAATTGATTTGTATAATTTTACATTTTTATCTACCCTTAATATAATTATTTTATTAGACTATTTATAAGTAAGTACTATTAATTAAAATATTTATTTTTTAAATAAAAACGAGTAATTCCACAATTTAATCACTTAACAAAAATTATTTTTAATTTAAGTATACATTTCAAAGTTAAAAAAAAAAAAATTGCCATGAAAATGGTATATATATAATTATTTAGTATAATATTTCAAAAATTAACATGGTAATAAATAGGTTGTGAATTAAAATAATTAAAACATTAAGGACAACATCTTATTAGGATTGATTATAACTTTTTATTTGAAAAAATTTAGTCAATAAAATTAATATTTTAATTTGAAAATTATTTATTTAATATTTATTTCATTAATGAAAGGAAATTTAGTTAAAACTTAAAAGTAAAATTAAAGGAAATTAATAAAAAAAATAATGAGAGAAATTATTAAAAAGAACAAAATTGTATGTCCAATTATGAGTAACCACATATAAATACTTATAGTTGCTGTAAATAATAGTAATAATAATAATATACTAGAGATGGTGCAATCGTGAGAATTCGAAGTCATTGTCATTTAACGCTAAAAAATAGAAAATTTTGTATTTTCCACCTCAATATCAATAAAGGAAAATTTAAAAAACATGTTTTTTATATTCTTTAGACAATAGTTATAATTTGAAAAATTCTGAAAATAATTTTCTAATTTTCTAAACTGTAAAATATTACAACTAAACACAAGTTCTATTTTCTAGTTTTCTTGAATTATTTTTCTAGAAAACTGACATTGTTTTCCACAACTAAACAGGCTCTAAATGATTCTATTCCATTTTTAGTTTTAATATATAAAAGAATTTATTATTCATATTTAAAATTACGTTTAAAAATATATATCATTTTAATATAAATTCAAATCATTAAAATAAAAAGAAATTTTAAGATTTTATGAAAAAAAAAAAATAAAAGAAAATTTTATTTTCAGAATTGCATTCTATTTCCAATTCTATAGCAAAAACAAACACAATCTACAAATAATCCAATTGGAGCTAAGAAGTGGTTGAATAACTTTCAATCTTCAAAGGATAATGGTTTTCCAATATCATTACTACATATGGGTTACATTTTGCATTAGCAGTAGCTACCCATCCTTTACTTCTAGAGTGCAAAATGATAAGCAAATTGAAGAGAGGTAAATGCAAAATATAAAAGCATCAAACAACAGACAAAATATACCAGTAACTAATGCTGTAAATTGGCTAGTTATTCAGCAATTTGTATTTCTTTCAGAGCTCAAGAGACTCCTATACCATGCAGTGAATACATGATCATTCAAACAAACAGAAATCTCGTTTAATTGTGAAAATAAACATGCTCCATAACACTTGCTGATCATCTTGCCGGTAGCTATAATAGGAGTCCACAGGCCATGTTATAGAGGTGTTGCGAATCCTGCCAAAAGACAGCAAAGAAAAGGTCAAGAAACTTATAATTTGAATGCCCCATTCTGAATCCCCAGGCTTCCATGAGATATTATCTGTTGATTCTTGATATTTTCCTAAGATTTATCAAGGAGTTGCAATAATGGGTACTTGAATCCAGAACAACTATCTAAACCAATCACATCAAGTCCAATTAACACTACAGATATTATGAGTTACACACAGATTCAAGTTACATTTTGCCTCTTTGGAGTGCTAAAGTTCCAGAAGAGAGAAAAATGCACATGTATGAATAGCTCCTATGGAACTGACAGCAAAGCTCATTACAGAAATTGTAAGAGACAATAGGGCATTCCTGCCTAATGTTGATGATAAAATAGATTATCCGCATAGATGTCTTGTCAACATGATAAAAGTATCAAAGATTAAAATGGCCATATGTAAATTCTGAAGAAATGAAGGAGCCAAAAACAAATGATTAAATATATTTTTAAGAATTTGAAAAGTTGTTAAGCTTATGCAAGAAAAATTTCCAGTTGATCTAGGACAACTTCAAGTTGGCTTGTTCCTATTATTATGTGTGTCATATCAAAGATCTAAGAAACATTAGGAACTCCATGTATCTTCTCCTAGCCCTGAATTTCCCACTACTTTCCACCTCAGCTTTCAAAAAAATATCAATTTTTGCACTGGATAAAGCATAAATATTTCCTGCATCTACTCATTTCTAGTATTGAAGGAGAATCAAGTAATAAGACAAAATGCACCAATATGGATAAGCAAATATGAGGACAATGCACAAAACAAGGCAATACCAGTAATTCAGCAATGAAATAATAACAAAGGCTCCGAGTCACTACAGTAAGATACCTTCTAGTCATGGACCACAAAAACATGACAGGTACTATCTATGATTGCCCTTTTCCCCCTCCTCTCTGATAATTCCAACAGAAGTTTTTATATTCTCACAAACCAATTGCTAGCGGATTGCATAGACAGGGAAACCTAGCCCTGCCTCAGAAGCAAATGCAAAATGTATATGTCACAACCTCAAATGTGTCTTGAGAATCTCTTCACCCATTTCAATATTTTAGAATTGGGCTTGCTCACAAAGAGACCAACAAAAATGGAGTTAAGTCATTGCTTTACTCATTGGCAGATATTGGCGATCTCTTGTCCACAAAGCAGTTGCACGAATGACAAATGAAATCCAGTGCTGCATGTTCAAACATGGTCCACATCTTCACCCAATAACATGCCCCCAAAATCAAATGAGATATTTTGCTAAGCAACAACTTACATCGTTTTGATAATTCATTAGCCGGCAAACAAGGCAGCAGGGCACAGAAAACCAATTATATCTTTCTATTCTTCTAAGATTTTCATACTAAAACCTTCACCAAAGCCATCAAACAGCTTTCAAGAAGACACTTCCATGACAACTTTGAATTATTAGAGCCGATTTTAGTGTCCAGTTTTGTACTCAGGTATTCAACCAAAACAACCAAGAGATGTTCAACCCTCCAAAAATTTTGAAATAGAGGATTAGGGTTAAAAGAAGGACCAACCTTTTCCTATTCTAAAAATTCAGGAACTTCAATATCAACCTTAACAAAATGTACCAGAAGCCTTTAGCTTTTCCTAGAAAGGCAATATAACTATCAACACATTCAAGTATGTTTTTCACTTGGAGCCATTAACATCACATTGAATGCCATGTTGTTGCAAATCACAGGAAACTAATAGAAAAAGTAACAAATGATCATTTAATTTGAAGAATACCTTCAGATAGACATCCCCAAGTGTTATTGTGCAATGATAGCAATGAGGTGAACAAGGCAGAGGCAGTAACACTATGCAATGGAATCAACGATAGTGCACCACCCAACTCCACAGGAAACCTAAAAAATCAATACAGTGAATCTTCTTAGGATTACAATGACAGGGTCAATATGATCCATAAACAGTATTTGACAACATTAAAAAGTTCAAAACATTGAAATAAAATCAATGCTCCATAAAATTGGGATTGAGAAAAAGTAACAAATAATAGCAAAAGATAAATTACATCCAAATTAATATTAACTACCAAGAGACTAAGAATGTGAATTTGAGGCCCTAAAATTCCTCTCTATTGAGAAAATCTTGATACAAAATCTTGGCATTCAATGTGTATCCCCACAATTAACCCAAAAAAAAAAAACACACAAATGCTATACTTTGCACTTGATTTACCTCACTGAATGCCTATATTTCATAACTCAATTACAAAAGAACCAATAAGAGAAGAACACAAATGCAATTTCACTTTCTTTTTTCTTTACAGATCTCTGCAAATGCATTTTCTTGATTTATTTTCTTTCTGAATCAAGAAAATAACAAACATACAGAGAAATGAAAATTCTTAAGAATAAACAAATACTATATATATAAATGCACAGGCAGTAAGTTAACCTGGAGAAGTTGAGCTTGTGAAGGGAGAATCGACTAGCAGAAGAGGGCTTAGGGGAGAGTCCACTAAAGCTAGCGGCTTTAGAAGCAAAAGGGCAAGTATTAGTCATTGTTGTTGTTGTAGTAGTTGAACGGGTCAAAAGGGTTTTTGCAGAAGCTGAAGAGAATTGAAGGGTTCTTCTTGCACCATTAGCCGCCATTTTTCTTTCTTCTTTCTCTCTGTCACGAAGCAAAGCAAAACCCCTCCTCCACGGAGAGAAAAGGGTTTACGGTTTCTGGGCCGTTTTTGGGCCCAAAATAAGAAGTTGTAAAATTGAAATCTCACAAAATAAGCCTATTTATTGTTGGACCCTCCTTTTAGGGTTGCCTTTAATTTTTAAGAATATAAATTTTTTTTAACAAGATAATAATAAATTTAAGGTATTTTTACACAAACACTAAAAAAAAAAAAAAGACAAAATATTCACATATATTTCTTTTCTTCTTTTTCTTTAAAAAAATACAAATTATTAAATTTTTTCTTTTAAAAATGTTTCACTTTCAAAGGTATATCATAAGTATAAAAAAAGAAAAAAATGAATTTTTAAAAATTTAAAAAGATAAAAGGATATTTAAAAAAAAAAAAAGTTAAAAAAGTTATAGCTTGTGTAATTTCCTCTAAATTTAATTTTAGAAAGCATATTAAAATTGGTTCCGAGTTCTGACCAAGTTATTTTGTTACTCTTTTTCTTTTTTATATTTTTAATTTATGTATAACATCATAATTTTTATTTCGGTTAACGATTCTGAAATAACTAAATAAATTATCTAACACTAAATAATTTATTTATATATTAATTGAGTTAAATTGAAAACCTAAAAATTATAAAAAACTTAATGTTTAAATTTTTTTATATAAAAATTATAAGAATGTAAGCATATTTTGCTAATGAGCTTTTGATTCAATAATACTATAATTAAAATTTTAATTTAATGATACTAAAGTTATTATCAGAATTGAAATATTTCGAATTTTAATTTTAGTAATAGTTACATTTATAAAAAAAATTAAAAAAACAAAGAAAGTACTTTTCCAACAAATACCGATTAGATTATTATATATATATTTTTTACAAATATATTATATATCTCACAAAACTGAACATAGTGTCAAAACAAATAAATTATTAAATAATGCAAATAAAATTTAAATTCAACATGAATAGAGGTATGAGGTTTCAAGTTCGAATTTTTCAAATCACAAAAAATTGTCACTAATTTAGTGATAAATATTAAAGGGGAGAGTTATTCCTATTGTATTGTTTATAATGTTATTTCAACTTATTTTACCTCTAATGAAAAATAAAATAAAATCTCTTGTGTTTTCAAATTTCAGTTTTGATTTTACCATGACTCAGCCCCATTGACAATTTTTTTTTTTTTTTGCACAGAAAATATTACTTTCATTACTTAAAAAACACAGCAGAAGAATATGCAAATAACAATTCAAAGAGCCTAAGAGGCTTCTCACATATCCAATTAGATGAAAGGCAACCTTTTAGACTCTGAGTTATTACCCAATCCACTACCTGATTACAAGAACGACTGACCCAATTTACAGCAACAAAACTAAAAGAATTTTTAAGCTCTTGAATTACAAAAATATAAGCACTAACTTCCCAAGGCACATCCGATAATTGGCTGCAGCAACTATCAACTAAGACTTTACAATCACTTTCAAAAATGCAGTTGCGCCAACCTCTTTTAATAGCTAAAATCATTCCAGCATTCAAAGCTTCTGCCTCTGTAACTAGAGGCGAGACAAAAGGCTTGATATGAGTAGCTCCAGTTATCATTTGTCCAAGCGAGTCCCTGCAAATGATGGCTACAGCACCTGTACTTGAGCAAAAATAAAAACATGCATCAATATTTATTTTGATTTTGCCTATGGGAGGTGGCTTCCATTTCTGAATAGAATCAGTATTCTCCATCTCTGATGTGGATGTATGAAATCTAGCTTCCAAAAAAGATTTGAACTGATGCCCGGATGTTTGAATAGCTTTTTGAGGATCTGGTTTCTTCTTCTGAAAACACCATAGATTCCTTTGCTTCCATATATTCCAGCAAAGAAAGGCTGCAAGGATTGTTGATTCCGACCTAGATGAGGATTGCAAATTCTCCAATAATCCATGGCACCAAGCTGCAAAGGACAAGGAATGAGAGAACAAAGGAATGATACCCAAACAACTTCCAAACCAAGAAGCTCTTGCATGTTCACAAAATATTAACATATGTTCAATGGATTCAGAATCTTTGCTACACACATCACACACAGGATTATCTATAATTTTCCATTTAAACAGTTGTTCTTTGGAAGGAAGATTATTCCTGCAAGCTAGCCAAAGAAAAATAGAAATTTTTGTAGGAATTTTCAGCTTCCAAAGATGTTTCCAAAGTGAATTTGGAATTGAGTGGGAAGATGAGGGCCTGTTTCTGCTAATCTCCTTTTCCTCTCGATCCTTAAGCATTTGATAGGCAAGCCTGACTGAAAATTTACCATGCTTATCTGCATTCCAAACCCAACAATCCTTAGCTAATTGCGAACCAATTGGAATTTACATAATGGCTTGAACTTCCTATGGCGACAAAAACTGTTGGAGCTTACTAACATCCCAATCTCTATTTTCTGTAAACCAATCTGACACTCTGAATAAGGATACATCTCTAGGTTGGGAAGAGATGATCTTGAAAATTTTCAAACTTGGAACCCACGGATCAGTCCAAAACGATATTTGCGTTCCATTGCCTAGATTGATTCTAGCATTTTCTTTCACAAAATCCTTCACTTCCATCAAACTACACCAGCTCCAAGAGGCTTTATGGCCACGAGAAGCTGACCAAAAATCAGAATTTGGAAAGTAAATGCTTTTGACAATTTTATCCCAAAGGCAATGGGGATTAGTAATCAATCTCCAAGCTTGTTTTGCAACAAGAACTAGATTGAAGCATTTGAAACTCCGAAATCCTAACCCACCTCTTGATTTTTCTCTAGAAATATTACTCCACCTTTCAAAAAAAATACCCTTGCCTTGTTCATCCTTGCCCCACCAAAATTTAGAAACCACTTTATCAAGTAGGAATTCAAAAACAAGAGAGAAGATAGGTGGGAATTGCTGTTAGAACAACCTTGGACATAACTTCTTTCCCCCCAAAAGACAACAACTTTCCTTTCCAAAATTGAGCCCTCTGTTATACTTTATCAATAAGAAATTTCAGAGAATTGGATTTAGACCTCCCTCACTGAGTAGGTAAACCTAAATATTTTTCTGAATCATCCATGATCCTCATCCCCAGCAACTCAATTATTTGAGACTTCCTTTCTGCAGGTGTATTATGGCTGAACAAAATAGAAGATTTTGATGGATTAATTCTTTGGCCCGATGCTGCTGTTGAAATATAAACTTGTTTATAGCCTAATATTAATGAAAAACTCAATCCAAAATTAGAGCCCAGCCTAAAGAAGCTTCTGATATTGTTAGTTGAAGATTACAGCGGGTGTAAGATTTTGAAAATTGTAGTTATACGTGTATGATAATTATGAATGTATTAGGTGCAAGTTAAGTATATGTTTGGTATGATTGTGTGGTTTGTATTGGTTTATCATTAGTATAAATACCTCCTCCCTCTTTGCAATGTATTATCAAGAAAAAGAAAAGAAATTCAGTAATAAGAATTAGAGAGAATTGCATAATTTATGTTCTTGAGAGAGTTTGAGTTTTAGATTTATTTTTTATTTTGATCTTCATTTTTCCAACAGCTGCTCCATACAGATTGAGAATTTGATTAAACTGAGCTACTTCTTCAATTGTTGCTTTCCCGAAAAGTACAGTGTCATTTGCAAATAACATGTGGGGTACCCATGGGCTTCTAGGACAGATTTTGAAACCTTGCGACTGCCCCTTCTCCACTACATCATCTATT